>JAUBNY010000002.1:5460819-5478191 GCA_032275445.1 Crypturellus soui | reverse complement strand
TCACTTCAAGATCAAACTACAGCCCTCACTTCACCACCATTTCTTTCAGTGAGCATTATTCTCTATCAGAACAGACAATAACTCAGAAGTTTTCGCTTTTATTGGGGATTTACCCTCACAGAAATGAGAGAGAAAGCAAGTGTCCATTAAAATGTTTTGTCAAATGCAAAAGAATTATTCTGTAAGTATGAGAGTATCAGCTAATAAGATTTTTATTTTTATTCTTTTAAGGAGGAAAGAAGAAAAAGACAAAATAAGCACCAACATTTGGAAGTTTCAATATTCTCTTGTATTTTAAAACTGCTATTAGTGCCTTAGGCTCACTATCAAGTTACTGTGCATCAAAGCTATACACATTCACATTCCCTCCAGGTCAAGTTCAAGGTGTAATGAGATCAAGATTTAAGTTAAATAGGTTTATCCTGTATTTGCCACAAAGGCTTAGCAGGTAGAGCATTACTGCTCTTCTGATAAACATCAGCTTGTTAATTCAATCCTTAGACTCAGCACTCTAAGACACAATTCATATTAATAACTATACAATATAATGTATCTATCCCTCTAGGTAACAGGGAATCTCCTTTTGCAAATGTTCTGCCTCAAGCTGATGCATTTCAAAAGGAATAAACTTAATTTTCCGCCGAGAAAAGATGCTTTACAGATGTTGAAATGCAAGATTTTGGTAAAGGATAGGGACTACAGAGGGAGATTTACAGGGAATAGGAGTATGACACACAGGACCTACATGCAGGCCCTACAGCCAGCTCTGTCAAAAAAAAGAAAAAAAGAAAAAAAAAAAAAAAAGAAGACCAAGGGAAAATCTGCACTTGATCCTTTCCAGTGCTCAGGACAACCATTCAGCTGAACATCCGAAATCTAAAGAGCACTGTCTTTAATCTGGCCCAAATTCCAGAGTTGCAGAGATCACCCCTGTCGCAGCAGGGGAGATTCTATGAGCTCGTGGCTACCTCCTCTGTTTTTGCCTAGCCTCCCTCATGCCGGTATCGTGGGACACTTCCTCGCCTGGCGAGACCACTGCCGTACTGGCCATGTAATAATACTCAGCTCCCCACTTAAGAAGGAGCCCTTGCTGTTTCCTGACAGAAATAAGCAAAGTCTCTTCCCTTAAACAACAAAAAAAAAAGTAGAGGCACACTTTAGTTCTAGTTCGCTCTGAGTATTAAACTTGCCAACTAGAGATGATCAATAGCTTATGATAACTATTCTCTTTTCATAGCAGGCCACAAAGTGAAAGCACACTGACTTCTAATCTACAGTTTACTTTTTTTTTTTTTTTTTTTTTTTACAATAGTAAAATGATCACCACTTTTATAGGAAATTTCTCAGTTATGAAATATACAGCAATATTTCAAGTAATTTTATGCTATCTTAGGGCATTACAGAAGTACTGAAATCTGGGCCGAGTTGCACCATACTTCTTTCCACAGAAGATTGTTTCACTATCAGAACATAAATCACTGCTGATTTCACCTCTTCCATTCCTGGCAATGCATTGTCATTCCCTTGTCAAATTATTATTTAGCTAAATTATACTTTTATTTCAGTATCCTCGACTGAACTGACAAATACACTCTCAAAAATGGCCCTTTCACTTATAATTCAAAACCTGCCTGTTTTCAGGAGCATCTCTCTTTTAGATATGTCTCCACTTGTTCTTTGCAGTGAGTAGACACTCATGCTCCTCACCAGAAGGGAAAGTCTACATCATTCAAAGTGAAATCCTTACCTCACCATGGGTGTCCTGAAACTGGACCTCTATATATTCTGGTGGCAAGGCAGGAACATTAAGAGCAGACTGGGAGATGGGAGGGATAGAATGAACAAGCGAAGGTTCAGTATCTTGCGCTGAAGTCACAAGATTAACGTCAACCAGTTTCTGTGACAGAACATTGGAACTCCTCACTCCCTCATCTTCTAGCTTCAGCTGCTGTATATCTGAGGTTAAGTCTGGTTTGCGTTCAAATGGGACTGTAGAAAGAGAGTTAGTAACAGTATTGGCATTGCTATTCATGTCTTCTTTTTCTTTCTGCAGTAGAAACACTTCTTTGAGGGCAAGCCAAAGTCCATCAATCCAAGGGTCAACCACCAGCTCCAAGCTGTGGAGGAAAGAAAACAAACAAAAAGCAACATGAAAGCAAAGTATAACCTATTAGGCTGTTAATTTATTAAAAAAAAAAAGGGGGAAAAAATCAGAAAAAGCTATTCAGCACTCTTTATTCTCCTTTTTTTTTCCTTAAACATACAGGCAGTGGTTACCAAGATTATTTTTCTTGTTAATAATTTGTGTTTAAATTTAATTATTAATGCTATTTAAATTTATGAGGTCTACAGTATATAATAATCTCACTCTCTTTGTCAGCTTACCAATTTTATTTTCTTATGTTGAAGTTTATGACAGGAAGTTAAAGGGATGGTAGCAAAATAGACTTTTTTTTTGCTGTGAAACAGCAACATCAACAGCTAAAATAATAAAAATGGGACATTATTGTAAGAACACAAGATTTAAGTTTTATGATTATGGCCATGTTTGTCTGTTCAGTTCTGTCTTTCATCATCATGCACAGAACCAATATAAACTGTATTTTGAAATAAATAAGCAAAGACTGCAGCCTAGAGGCTAGAAAGAGCAACAGAACAAGAAAGGTGTTTTTTATTACATAATTCCTATCTCTACGAGAAAAAGGCAGAGGCAGATGTTTTACAGAGAGGGAAGGCTGAGGGGGGGAAATCTCAAACCATTTCAGGAATTGCGTTAAAAAAAAAAAAAAAAAAAAAAAAAAAAAAAGATTCCTGCAGGACGTGAGCTTGGGTAAATATTTGAAAGAGACTGAGATCACAGAAATGGGTCACATGAGGCAAGAGATCCCATTATGCACTGCCTGGCCAAAAATACCATGTGTACTTGCTTGAGAAAAGAGAGAATATACTTCAGAAACTCTGATTTATTCTAAAAATAGTACTCTAAATTACTCATTAAAAATATTCATTCATTCAAAATAGTATTCTAAATCTCTTAATTTCTAAAATTGCTAAATACCCTGAATTTTTACAGCCATTATAGATATCTTTTTCGAGTTAAAGAATGTGGTTTCATTTAGGAGCCATTAAGACTGAAAAAGCATAATGTGCTGAGATAGAACTAATTCCTGCAAGGTTCAGTTCATTTCATAGCATTTGCAGTATTTAACCAACTTCACATGTAATACCTGCATCTCAAAAAAATAAAATTTAAACTCACTGAGTTCTTACCCTACACAATCATCTGCTAATCCTGTATCATAGAAGCGCTGGGCACCCAGTTCCTGAAGTCGCCTGTCTACCGTCTTCCCACCGTTACAGAAGAAAGTGTACTCGGAATCCCCCAGGCCTAACGAGTTCAAAGAGAGAAAGTCACTCAGCACAGGGGCTACACAGACCACAAACTGCAACAAACGAGGCAAATAAGAGAATCCAAAATACCAAAGCGTGCATTACAAAAACACTTGTATTATCAGTAACATGCGGGAGGCGATATCAGAAGAAATTCAAAAATATCGGAATCTAAAAATGTCGGAAACATAGGAAGCAATTTTAAACCACAGGAAGGAAGAAATACAGGACAGCATGCATAAGGGAATCTGGCTCCCAAACCCCACACTGGAATCAGAGATCATAAGGAAAACCCTTTCTGTAGATCTAATTTTTATTGCATTGCATGATTCTGACTTTTAATAGCCAGAAAGAGCTTCCTTCTGAAGCTGTATTTTGTTATCAATTAAAAATTTAGTGGAACCAAGAGTCACATTCGTCAAGGCTCTGAGACTTTAGGATTTATAGCTAGTCCTCCCACGTAAGATTAGCAGCTCATGCCTCACCCCTGAGGGATCCTCAGCTTATACAGTTCTGAAGATGCTGGTTATGTAGATGCCACAAATTCTCTATACAATTTACATCAGCATCTCACTGTCCTAACTACCAGAATTTTTCACAGCCTGTTTTTTGTTGTAATTTAAAGTCCTTACATCCTTACTCCCCCTATCAATTGGCAGTAACAACAGACTCTTCAACAGCCATTTTGGTGCTTTTGTAGAGACTCCATCTCCCTTTTAGATAGGTCATTTGAGTTAATATTCCATTGCACATACAGAAAAGTACATTAAGAATGTATTTTAAGACTACTTTTTAACTTTTTAGACTGGAATCACCAAGCATGTTTAAAGCACATGCAGCATCTTTTACATCAAAAATAAACATTAATAAAATGCCTACTTTCATGTAAGCATGCTTTCATTTAGATATGAAAATCCAACTGTTTCACGAACTGTGATCTATCAATAGCTAATAGCAAAGTATCTCCACATGTAACATTATTAGGATACATATATTTCACACTAAAAAATGAGAGACCAGAAACTAGAAGTTTTCTTCCAGTAGGTACTTTCTTTACTACAAAACTAGAAGTTCCATCACTTTAATCCTTCAACTTAAAACTCGGTAAGCCAAAATAACCCAATTTAATTTAGAAATTTGTGAAGTTAGTTTAAACATAACCTAAAGAGCCAACAGTACCCTTGAAAGGAAATTACCCCCGAAGCAACTCTATAAATGTATGTGCCTTTCTGCAATCTTTAAGTGTTGCTCTTCCATCAAGAAAGAGTTAACCACTTTAATTAGAGATCAAGTAATGCAGATGATCTGTATTTCTAGTCCTTGCTGCCACTGAAAAGCATGGGGGAGAGAAGAAGTAAACATGCAACTCCAAACTGTCCTTACCACCAGCTTAAGACAGGTGAAATGTATTTTGCCAACTTTGTATTTTTCATATAAATTTGTAATGACATCACATTTCTTTTAGCAAACAGTAAAAGGCTATTGCAAATTTTAAGAGATGATATCAAAGCCTTATTTTTCAGAGTATTTTATACAACCTTTCCCTTTGTACTAAAAAAATTCCTGATCACTTGCAGTCACATAAACATCCCTAATTCAGAGATTTTCCATGAAATTGCAGAACTTCAGAAATCACAGATACCTTACATCTTATTTTATGCATAAAATTGAAGTATAAAAAAATTAATTAGTAGACAACTTTCACTTTCTTGATATTCTTCCTTTATTGCTCATAGAAGAGACCTGTTCACAACATAAAAATAAATGTATTTTAAAAATATATAATTTAAGAAATGCTACTTACAAGTACAAATTATTTACTGAGAAACTAGTGCTGGAATGCCATAGAAAATACTGAATCACCTAACAATCCGTATTGTAGATGTGCAAAATGATCAGGTGGCAAGGTCTTGTCTTGAATTTTCTTAATGAGCTTGCGGGCAGTGTCTGGTGGGTCTCCAGTACCAGTAGTGGAAATAACAATAACTACAGGATCCTTTTCTGCTTCCAGATTATACTACAAATAATTGAACAAAGTAAGTTATGAAGTGCCATTTTATAAATATTTGTGATCTTACATACTATTTTCTTTCTCCCAAAGGTACACAAAAAAAAAGTTTAATTTCACCTTATCCGAATAAAAGCACAGGTCTTTCAAGGAGTTAAAAAGTTAAAGTTAAAAACTCGTAAGGTAGAAACAACTAGGTGCTTAGAGCATATGGTTAACTCAAGAACATGTAAGGTTCTTCCCCAAAAGATTACTGTTCCTTTATTTACTTATAATATTTTTTACTTTTCATCTAACTTTGCAAACGTAGACTAAAAAGCGGTTTTGTTGTTTTCACTTTTTTCCAAGATTTTTATGAAGAATCCAAAAACAGCTGCGTGAGGCAACTTAAAGAAATCTCTAGCACAGCATTTTTCCTCTTACAGCTCCTTCTGCAGTACCTGGGATTTACAAAGCTTCCAAACCTGATTTTACAAGTAAAAATACAGGAGTTTAATCAGTGCATTGTCACAAGCTACTGTAGTATTCACAAATAAAAGCAAATACTTCAAATACAAAATGCAAACTCTACTGCCATCATTCAAGAAGTTATGCTAAATTGTGTGTGTTCTATTAAAAAATAAAAGTGTAGAAAGTAAAAGCTAGTATATTGGCACAGAGGTGAAATTAGTTCAATAAATTCTGATTTGATGCCTTTCTCCTCTGCAGACTTAAAGACAACAGTTTGGAAGCCAGAAGGGTCGAGGTCCTGCCAATTACCAATTTATGCCAATTACCAGGAAGTCTGGTGCATATCTAGACCAACAAACACCTTGTGTATAATTTCTTACTGTTTTCCACTCCTTCCTGTATCCCTTAGTGTGCATGTGTCCCTTCATTCCATTCTTTCTCTCTCCTTCAAATTGACTGTGCAAATGCGCCATGATATGTGTTGATCAGACACCCAGGACCATGCATGCAGCTCTGTCCCAAGAACATGTCCATTTAGCTTCCTGTTTTATTGTTCCTACCTTACTTTCACTTCATTTCAGTCTCTCCTCAAAAACAAAAGCAATCACAGTAAATAAATGGAATTTTAACACCAGCACTAACCTTTTCTTATCTACAAGAAAATGCAAAAGCTTACGCTTCCAAGACCTGACTACTCAACATTGTATGGCAATAGGATCCTATTATGACTATTGTCTTGGCAAATACCTATTCCATCTAAAAGGACTGCTCTGGTGACTTTTAAGTGATGATAAGGTCTGAAAGAAATACTCAAGAGCAGCATAAAAAAAGACCTTTTCCTAACTGACAGTCAAATCAGAATTCTATTACTTCCTCACTGATACATACACTCACCTCCCTGAACCACACAGGCCGTGGAATAAAGCAAAATAAATTTATTCAAGTGGCAGACCAACAGCAAGGCTAGAAATATGCTGCCTACAGCCTTCCAGACACTAATCTCCAGAGGTCTCAAAGTTGTAGGAATGAAACAGAAGAACATAAGAAGATTTTTCACATTCCTCAGCTGCATAAAACTTGGTAACTATTTGCTGCATATTCATTAAGATTCATATCGAGCTACCAAGCAATTAGTGTTTTCCAAAGAAAATAACTTGCTAAAAAGATACTAAGTTATTTTTAACTTCTCACATTTACAAGTGTATGAAAAACAAAATCAGGTGGTATTTTTTGTTTATCTCATTCAAAATAGTTTAGTTTTTCTCTATTGCTGAAAGTGGAGAGCAGTTCTTAGTACTTTATGAGCCCAAAGGGTTTTTAATCACAAGCAGACATTAACAGTTTTCAGACCCTTACTCTCAAGTAACAACAAAAAGCTAATTTCTTCCCCTAGCCAAGCCTTTTACTTCTTTCTAGAATGTATCCCAAATGTAGCTAGTGTGACCTGGGCTAAGTCCATACACTAAGCAACCTCAACAAGATCCTGCAAAAGCTCCAGGTCATACTGGTGCACACACTTAGCAGAACACAGGACCTCAGTCCAACACAGTGAGATTGGACATTTAACACTAGATGGCACATTTTCAGTAGGTTCATGTGTACAGTAGCCACCATGTAAGCACAAAGAAAAGTGCCATCAAAATACTTATTTTCTGAAAGCAGCATGGAGTATCTCACCTTGTCCATCTCACTCATACAGTGCAAGTCAGCTTCGAGTCCACGGGTGCCTGCTTGCTGCTGTATTTCCTCCGCTATGGCTTTCGCCTGCCCCTTTTGTGTGGCATACAGGAGTAAAAATCTCCTTTTTAAATCACAACACATTTTTTTATATTAAAAAAAGCACTCTTTTTTTTTAAAGAGACACTATAGGAGAAAAAAGGGGGGAGAAAAAAAAAAAAAGGTAAATTTACTGCATGCAGAATAGCAAGATATTGTTTCACTTATTAAAGGGAGCTCCCTAAGAAGTCAGCAAGCAATACATGTGTTTAACTTTAAAACTAGACATCTGCTTGAAAGAGAAACACTTTTCAGAACCAAGCTGCTTGCAGGCCACGGTTATGAAGGCCCAGCTGGTACCAGCTCCATGTGCTCTATTGCCTCAGCAGGGCAGTACGACTGCAATATGCCCAGTACCAGTTTGTAAACAAAACAGAGAAATAAATTGCGAACATTTTTTTTTCTGAGCTGTATTTGAAAACAAACAGAAAATCTCCATAGAACTTCTTCTCTGAAGTAGGATTTTTGCTTTAAGGCCTTTCCTTACACAAGTGCTACTGTAAGATTTTATTTTTTTCCCCTCTGAAAGCACATTAGCACCTTACGGAAGCCTTCCGTAACGCGGACCGCCGCCCCCTTCCCAACTCCCGCACGCAGCGGCACAACCAGGGCAGAGAAGCCTCTTCCTTCCCACTCCCCAGCCCCTAAAACCAACAGCCACGCTGGGATCAGAAACGCTCCTCTCCATCCCCCTTCTCCCACACTGCCTGCGCGCACACCCACCGCCACACACACGAACACGGCTGGGAAGGAAGGAGCCGGACACGCCGCGTGCTCCGGCCCGGTTCGGTTCGGTTCGGCTCGGCCCGGCCCGGACGTTGCGCAGCTCCGGGGCGGCCGCGACCCGCCCGCGGCGCCGGAAGCTCCCGGCAGGCGCCGTGCGCCGCCCGTCATGGCTGCCGAGGTGAGTGCGCGGGCGGCTCCGCAGAGCCTTTTGCCGGGTGTTTAGTACCGCTGGGGGAGTTGTGCGTCCCACATGCATCATCCGCCTTGCTCCCCTCCTGCCGGCAGCTCCTGGGATGTTCTTGGTGCACTATGGCTTTGATGAGCCTAAAAGGTTTCCGCTTTTGTGCGTGCAGAGCGGCAGCGAGCAGATCCGCGGTGGTGACTCTAAGCAAAAGCTTCATCAGCGGGCAGCGGAAGTCCCCCAGACGTAGCTCTTCAGCCGTGAGGATGTGGTATTCCAAAGTGGAATTTCAGGACATGCTTTGTCGAAATGTGCACGTACCAGTGCGGATCCAGTCTCTTTCTGCTAATGAAGAGGCGCATCCCTGTGGAGATCCTGGGACCGGCCCTGTGTCTGATAGCAGGTGGATGGATGAGCAAATGTTTTTCAGGAAGTTGAAGGACCTTGATACGTCCAAAGAGGTTTTTGGATTTCTTGGCTCGCTGGAAATCATGTCTGATGTCATGGCTTCAGCAGCCCTGCAGAGGATTTCTGAAGTGGAGGTGGATGGCAGTGGACTGAACGACTCTGGAGGAATATTAGAGAATGAAGTTTTCAGGGCATTATGCTTTCAGTTTGAATATGAATCCTCAAAACTGTCCAACAGTGGGCTGCTGAGTGCACTGCAAGCTCTGATAAAACTGCGTGTAGATCCCCGGGGTTCACTGATTACGAACTTGCTTTCAGAGGGTCAGGAGCGGCTCGAGAAAGGACACCTGACCACTAAAAACTTGTGTGATTTTGGGGAGGCTTTGCTTGAGTTGGAAGGCCCAACTTGTGTAATATTGGGACAAATTTTAAGCCACATGCAAGGAAAAGACATTGCAAAGTGCAGTCCTAGTGAAATGGTGACAGTTTATAGGATGCTGCAGAGGAGTATTGCTCCTGGAGAAGGGGAGCAATACCATGACTTGCTAAACAGAATGAACAATGTCACTTTAACCATAGTTTCCCAGCTAAGCCCAAGGTTCTTGAGCATAGTACTGAATTCGCTAGTTGTTCTTCGTCAGACTCAGGCAGTCTCCTTAGTCATAGCACTGTGCAAGCATGCGGTGAAGCACGTTCCTTATTTCACAGATGATGAACTGGTCCACGTGCTAGAAGCCTTCCTCTACTTTGGACATCGTCAGCAGATTTTTACAGAAGCCCTGGAAGAGCATGTTCCCAAGGCCCTTTTTGCCATGCGCCCGGAAACAGTCAGTACGGTCATGAAGTATTGCTGCCAAAAGATGATCCTTTCAAAGCCCATCTTCGATGCAGTGGCAGAAGTGCTCATTTCTGGTGCTGATGGATTTACCACTGAGCAGATTGCTGAGTGCCTTGTGCCATTGGGGACCCTTAACTATCTTCCTCCAAATGCACCTCTGTTATTTGGGAAGCTTGAGAGTATTCTGCGTACTCGCTTTGGCCAGTTTCGGCCTCACACCTTGCTGAACCTGCTGCACTCGTGTGTCCTAATTCAGCGCTATCCAGTAAATTTTCTGGCAAAAATATTTAGTCCCTATTTTCTACAACAGCTTCAAGGTAAGGGGCATTATATCTGTCTGTTGCTGTGTTCCCCTTTGCTATTACATGGTATGTCACTTGTTCAACACTCATTTCTTTTCACTTGCATCTGCCTAATCCCATCAAATCCCACCTAGTTAAGGTGACTGGAGAATATGGAGAATGGGGTTTGGGAAGTTTGCAGCACCTTTGTCACAGTTGCAGTTACATTTCAAGTTATGTCAATTAGAGGAATTTGAAAGTTATGCTATGCAGTTTTAAGCAGAGATTTGAAGTACCTTAAAGTTTGTATTTCATCAATCCCTCTGTTTTTCTGAAAATACTACTCCTGTTATCCCCTAGGATTGTCCTATGTCTTGCACAGTTTTTAGACTGAGTTATTTTGTGCTGGAAACATCTTTTAACTACAGCTGTTCACACTTCAATGCAAGGACTCTCTCATATGCAAGGACTCTCTCATAAAGTCCTGTGAAACTGAGCAAACTAAGCATCGGAACTGAGCACCAGCAACATTCTGGTCCCAAGGCTCTGACTGAGGGCAAGGTACATTGCCAGACTTGCCAAGAAGCCTCTGTTCATAGCCTTTAAAATAGGTACTAAATAGTAACATGAGTAGGGAAAGGTATAAGAGCTCTTCCATGTCTTGCTTACAACCCTGTCACAGACAACCTAAAAAAAAAAAAGAAAAAGATCCTTATAAAATTTAGTCCAGGTTCATACAATTTCTGGAGAGAAATGCGGTGAAATGTAGCACTGGAAAAAATAATTTGAATTACTATTACTATACCTACTATAAGTAGGTCTTAAAAATATGCACATAGCATTTGTAAACCTTAGGCAGTACAAAATGTCCTTTCAAGTATTATTTTCTTGAATGATTGAAATGAGGTCCACTGCCTGCAAGTGCTTCTACAACTTTATTCCCTACATACTGTCAGGCAGTATTGCCTCAGACTTGTCAGGTGGGCCAAAATAAAACTAGATCTTGACATGTGCTGTCATCCTCTTCAATCACAATAAGGATTCTTGTCCTTTCAGGATAAGGATTATTGTATTACATTTTTGCTTCTTGTGAAAACTGATAAGAGTAAAATGGATAAATCTGATACAAATTCAATTGTATAATTGTCAGCTTAACTGAAGTGGAAAGGAGGAGAACTGAACCAATAAAATATGGCACCATCAGAAAGATCAGCACTTACAGATGAGCTAGTATTTTTAAAAATATTTAGATAAAAGTGTAAGTTTTATTCTGATGCTCACATATAAAGAAGAAAACAGATTATTTATCCAAGATAAATAAGCTCAGGCTTATTTCTGCAGAATATCCTGCCTCTCTCAGATCCTTGAATTTTGTGGAAGAAATTACAGTCTTAACTAAGATCTTTCTAGAATGTTCCTGATGCTTCTGTAAATCATTGCCTCATTTTTCAGAGTATTTAACTTCACAATTGATCTTTCCATTTATTCAAGTAAGCTGCTAAAGGTGTAGGCTAAATAACGTTCTCTACATTTTAAAATGAATGCTTTCACAGCTGACTTCTGCATGATTGCTTGTGTTGTAATACGTCATGGAAGTTGTATATGAACACCTGAATATTGTTGTTTCAGCTCAGCCACCTGGTTTGGACAGATTTGTTACCTCCCAGCTAACCCAGCTTTTTTTAACGGCTACCTTGGAGTGCCCTTTTTACAAGGTATGGTAGGTGTGAAACCAGACTTGGTCTTAACAAGAAGTGATATGGTCATTAGGACCCTGTTGATAGAAGACTATCTTTCCCCCAAAAATACTAGAATTAGATAAATTGGCTTTTCTTTTTTTTTCCTGGTGCAACAAGTATTTTGGCATGTTTGACTGAAATGATGTATTTGTATTTTTGATGGAATTGACTGCTGCTATGTTAACATTTCTTTTGTGTGTTTCTGAGCACCTTACCTGCAACTTTGGTTTGTGTTTGCTTTATAAAACCCTGGAGCACATAAGAGATCTGATGCTAGCCTGAATGTTTTCTCTTAGTTATCTATTTATGAAATGTTTCTAATGAAATAACAACATAGAAATTAGATTTTTTTCTTTTTTTTTTCTTGGTAAATGAAGTGATTTTTTTTTTTTAATCATTAAGTTGGTTGACTTTGTCATTCTGTAGGGCCCCAAACTTCTTCCAAAGTATCAAGTAAAGGCCTTTCTAATGCGTGGCAGTTCTCTGGATGTTCACCTTCTTAACAGAGTAAAAACTGGACTCCTTTATTTACTGAAAAAAAGAATATATTTTGCAACAGAGGTATCAACACCGTATTTCTATACAGTTGGTAAGCAACATTATTTCTTTAGATTAATAACAAAATGAATGCATGCACTGTGATAACATTGGATCATATTGTTTTCCAGAAATAAAAAAAAATGATTTTATTCTTTTTGTATGCATTCTGCAGTGTGCAAATATGGAAAAAAATAAACTAAGTTACAAAAAAAGTCTATATTGAGGTTTTGAAATTAGGAAATGTACTAGGAAATTGAAGTAAATGCATTTTCAAAGAGGGAAAGAAAATTTCTGCAATGTTACTTTGAAAAATTACTTGGATTTGCACTCAGTAGGCACTGAGAATAGTTGTGTTTATTTTTAATATCAGCCACCCTGTTACTTATCCCGTAAACAATTTATATAGCATAAAGCAAAATATCTGCTGGATGGTGGAGAAATGGGGAGCTGGATGCTTGGGGAACTCTTCTGTGCTCACCTGAGCTCTTCCTGCTTTAGCAAGAGCTGCTGAGCACACATAGTTAGGAGGAGTTTGTAAAATGGAAGAGTGGGCAAAAGAGTGTGTTCCAAGCCCTGAGAAAGGAGTCTGAGAGAAGGTAGTACTGAGGAAGGATGCTGTGTGCCAAAGCAACCTGGAGGATGAAGGAGATGCCCAGGGTCATCACAGGGAGAAAATGAGGGAGAGGCTTTGCAGAACTACTCTGTATTTCAGCCTGCACATGGAGGTGACGTTGGCAGAGATTAGTCCCAATGTCCCTTTCCAAGGTCATAACATCTATAAAATCAGCCAATTAAGGAAAAAATAGGCAGGAAAGAGAGAATCATTGAGAAGAAAACGTTGCTATAGTATTTTAATTATTGTATAAAACAATAAGTTAAAAGAGAATGAGAATTAAAGTGGTTTATTGTATGAAATGTGCCTTAATTTCACTTTTCTTCTGTACTAGATATTGAGATTAAATTAGATGAAGAAGGCTTTGTATTGCCTGCTACCCAGCGCGAAGAAGTACATAGACGGTAAGAGAATAACAGAAACCACAAATAAAATGTTGGTTAGCATGGACAAAAGTTGGAGCACTGGGCTGAAAACATGGCTAAATTTAAAATAATTTGACTTTTGCCATTGACCCCCAAAAAGTAAGATTTCACACTGAAACTACTGATAAAGGGAGAAAGATGGTAAAATGAATGACTTATACTTTTTTTCCTTATTACTTTGCCTTCTGATTATACGATATCAAAAAATTAGTCTCTTTACCCAGTGACACTCAGGGTCAAAATGTTCTTAGTTTATCTTACTGAATCTTTCTGATCTTGTTAATACATTTACATTTTTTTAATAATAATAAATTTGCATTGAGGGTGTCCTCACCATTTTAACGAGTTTAAGCAAATTTCCATTTGCATCCTTACTTTTCTAAGAGCTGTGTCTGTATAATGTGTCTGTATAATGTAATTATTACAAATGTTGTTTGCATAGAAAAATGCAAGTAAATCAAGGATTATTCTGAAAGCCTTAGAGACAAGAGAGACATCCTGTCTGATCTGTATTTGCCACTGCACTTCCATGAATAAGCAAAAAAGGCAATTGAAAAGGCAGTGTTTCTTCAGTTTGACCTTGACATTGCCTCACAAAGTCACATTTTTTCCTTCAAAGTCCTATCCTTAAATATTTAAAAATGGTCTTGTTTTCTGAAATTGATACTTTTACATATAAATAAGGTCACAATATAAATAACATACTTAAAATTTATGTACCTTTTATAGTGGATGAATGCTTGTTTTTTTTTTAGGTTTATGTGTTTTTTATATCACCAAATAGAAAAAATATACCTATAATCTTTGGTGCTACGAGCCACGTGCACATATTGAAAGTGAATTGATAATAAGTTGAATAAAGTTAGCTGCTTAAATGTTTCTGAGGTGAGAATGTATTTGCTGTTTCCTAGTAGAAGAATTCAAAACAACTTACCAACAGAGGCATTAAAAAACACAAACTCTTATCATTATCTTACAGGGTATTTTTGTTTAAAGCATCTAAGTAAGTTTTGCAGATCAGTTTTACTATGCTTCTGCTTTCCTTTTCTTGTTTTGTTTTGTTTTTTTTCTATTAATTTGTTCTAAACTAGGTAACTCCCATGATGCAGCATCTAATTCTAGAAGGAATTTGGCAGTAAAAGGAACCATTGTCATTTTAATTTGGTGTTAGTAGTTTTGGTGACTGAAGTTATACTGATGATTTTTTGAAATGTTATATTTGTGCTTTATTTTAGACTTGCTCTCAGTGTTGATGGTCCAAATAGATTTTGCGTTAACAGCCACCATCTATTGGGAGAAGAAGCTATTAAACAGAGGCATCTTAAGTTACTTGGTTATGAAGTTGTGCAGGTAAAATCCTGCAGCAATTTGCTTTTGTTATGGCTAACAAAAAAAGTGAAAAATGACTCCTTCACAGTGTTGCAGTGTTTAAAGCTATTGTGATCTTGCCCCTTCTATGTTATGTTCCATTTGCCTAGTTAGGGTTCTCTTTCTTCTGAAAGAGTGTCTGCAGTAACTAAGGTTCACATTTCGCCCTAAGTGAAAGTGCCATCTAAGAGTTATGTGGGATTATGTTTTTAATCACATTTTTTTTTAAGAGATCTGACTGGAAGCTTGGGGTGGGGGGGGGAGTGCTTGATATTATAAGTACTGCAGAGTAATTCCTTTATTTTGCATGTCGAATAAATAAGACTTGGTTTCTTTTATCTTTAAACATATTTTGGATTAAGAGTTACTGGTAGAATTTTGAGATTAGTTTTCTATTTTTAATCACTTACTACATAAACACTTCATATTTAACTTAGTCTTAACTGGAGTGAACATTGCTCTTTGTTTTGGGGTAACTTCCGTTCAGGTGATTCTGACAAGATTAACCCGTTAATAATATATTTAAGATTAAAGGTTTGATCTTACAGATGAAAACTCTTTGATGTGTGGTTTTACATCTGCTTAATAAAAATTTATCTTGAGGGATACTGGATATTACTCGCTTGTTTACTGAAATCTGTTTCCAGTAATCATTTTTCTATTTCATTTCCAGATTCCGTTTTTTGAGATAGAGAGTCTAAACAATTGCAGAAGAATGGCAGCATATCTACGCAAAAAAATCTTTCCTCATGCATATGGACTCAGATGCTGACAATGGCAAACAATACTGTGCTGCAAGTTGATCTTTTGTACTATCAAGTGTAAATATTGTGTATGGAGAAAGAAATCTCTTTTTTACATAGCAGCTTCTAAAAATGAGACCTTTCAGTATTTGGAACAATTAATATGTGAACAGTAATAAACAACATATTTTCTTAAAAATATTCCATTTTGGTTTTTCTTTTAATATTTACTATTTTTTATTATTTACTGTTTATATGTCTTTAATATTAACAGATGTAAGAGTTAAGCAGTCAGCACTGCATTTCCTTTGTATTTGCACACATTCTAGCTCAAATCTACAGGTGGACAGATGAGACTATATTGAAGGGTGCTGTCCATTGTCAAATGCTCAGAATATGCCATGTTTATGGCATTATTACTACTACACCAAGTAGTAATGCTTTATGGAAAATGAGAAGGAGTTTAAAAAAGATTCATTTTGCTTCCTAAGATGACAGCTACCCCAGGGTAGTGGACTTTCACAGCTGTCTGTGGGAGTGAGCCGTAGGTTCTGGATGTGTGCTATTTGTAGTACTCAGCTGTGGTTTGGGCAGTTTCAGCTATGTGGGGCGATGCAGGCACTCCAGATTTGCTTCAGTTTGAACAGCCTGCTATGGCAGTTTAAACTGAACCAGATGATTTAGCACACTAACACTTTAAAGCTCAGAAGCAGAGGAATATTCCCTACCATCATTTCTTATGTGTGAGTATATAAATTCTGCCAGAAGGGTGGAATGAAGAACTGGAGGCAGTAGCCACTTCAGCTGGGAAAAAAACGTACCCTGACTTGAGTCAACACATTAGTTCACAGATGAAGGGGAAGTAACAAAGCCTAGTTCTGATCATATAGCATATACTTGATGAACTGTCACATAAAGATCAAAATACAATGTTTCCAGATAGATTTATGTGTAGCAAAGCAGACTTAGTGCATCACCCAATTTTATTTTGATAAAAAAGAAAGGATGCATAAAACTTCTGTGTCCTTAAAAGTTGCATATATCTCATTAGTCAAAATAGAATGTGACTTCTTCCTTTCAAGGCTACTGTTAATAATTTGAATTGCAGGTGTTTGACAATTGTCCCAGCAGCAACACCTGGAGATTTTTGGATGCAAAATCTAGATCTAGAATGCAATTCACATTGTGTCCTACTTACCTAGGTTAGTTCATTGCATTTGTGAAACCCTTGCTCACAGTAGTGTGTCAGCATGGACAGAGGCGGGAGCAAAGAGAAGTCCTAAAATAGTTTCTGCTAGTGTAATAGGAAGCTTTACTGCACAACCATAACCTACCAGTTGTCATCCTAGCAAAACAAATGGAGGGAAAACAACTGAAATGTGTCTGCAGGCATTCACAGTTTCCCCTAATACAAAAGAAATCACCAAGGTGCTCATTTGGCACTAACAACTGAGCACTGAAGTAGGGAGTCAACACTCCAACAGTCCCCTTTCGACTTGACCTGCACAAGTTCATAACCAAGCAACTTAAGATGACTCTGTTCAACAGCTCTCCTTTTGTCATAGTGGAAGTAAACTGGTGAGGTACCTTTCTCATGCTAGCCAGAAGGTGGTGGTGTTTTCAAATAATTCGCTTTTGCACAGTTTCCAAACACACACACTGTGTAAATACAATCGGGGGACACTTATAAGAACTAATTTACACTCATTGTCCCAAACTAAAAATAGCCTGTGTAAAACGGCCATATTTGATCTCAGTCTTCACTGGCATGCTACTTCTTGTTAAAAGTACTCTGTTGTTATTAGAAAACACTTTGCTCTTGCTGTGAACCCGATTCAATTAACGCTATTGGATTTGTTTGATGGAATATTTATTGTTGAAAGGAA
>JAUBNY010000002.1:5445727-5460537 GCA_032275445.1 Crypturellus soui | reverse complement strand
TAAGTTCATAAGTGCCAGGATCACTCAAAGCTGTGGACTTTTAGTCCTTCTCTGTTCTCAGTCTGGTTATCATTCCCCATTGAACAATACTGCTTCTGCTGTTGTTAACAGCAGAGTCAATGGCTCTTGAGAACTAAATTGATGTATATGCTTGTATGTTCCATCTCCTGATATTAAAATTGATGCAAATACAGGATTTGGTAAGGATACAAAGCAGTAAACATGTAAGTAGATTTTGACATTTACTCTAGAGATGCTTTTTAAGCAAGTACCGCTCAATCCCTGGATTTTTTCCCTCTTTGCTATGAAACTATTAAGTGCCTATGCCCTTAGGGTTTTGTTTGTTTGTTTTTAAATATTAGATACAGATCCAAAGATGATTTTTATTGTGGCTGTGCTGAACAGATCCCTCAGGTAGTATTTGTTTAATTAAGTCAGCAAAATGGATGCCTGAAATTAGGTAAACCTGGATTTTAGTGTCTATTTAAATGCCAAGCACTCGGAAGTTCTCTTTGGAGTGACTTCCACTTAAGAGTCTATCGAAATTGCTAAATCTTTAGCACTTCTGAAAGTCAGACCATGCCCATCTATAGCTAACGCTATCTATTCTGGAAAATCCGTGTTGAATCTCTGTTTCATGTGTTTCACATATGATGTATAACACTTAGCATTTTTTTTTTGCTTCTTTGCAGATTAAGTAATCCATGTCCATTCCTTGAGGAGGAAGTGTACTGAAATGTAAAATCTGCAAATACAGTTATGCAGAATCACTGCCTATAATAGCACAGGGAGGGCTGTTGACCAAACAGGTCCCTTCTTTCCAGCGCTGCTTTCTAAAATGTTCAGTTCTTGCAATGCTCTTCACAAGACTTTAATGAGAATGTAGGAAGAGATACATTAGAATTAGCATGAGGAAATGTACAGCTATTTAATCCATTTTTATTCCAAACCACTCTTACCAACTAAAATAGTAGAGGAAGAGGCAGAAGCACTGTTTTCTTTTTTGACATGAGGTTGTTGGGGATTTTTTACAACACGTAAGTGTTTCTGGCAATGACAGTTGAAAGAGATTTAGCACGGATCCAGGCTTGGGGAAGGTTTTTCCAGCAAGCAGGTGATTCCATTTTTCCTGAAAAATTCAGCCTGCACATGATTAATCCTGGCGTGATCTCGGATGAGCTGCTCCACGGGCTTTTTTATGCGTCTCCCATAATCTGAGGATGACAAAACAGGCACTGGTCTTGCTGTTTCCTATGAAAATACAAAATTCTCCTTATAAAAGAATCATAGAGCAAATACTAGGTAATTACTGCTTACTGTGTCCTGGACTAAAATAACAGAGCTGCTATAGGAAGGTACACTAATTTAGCAATGAACTGCACTCTTATGGTTTCATCTTCAAACTATTTTTTGTTGTGTTAATAAAACATGGCTATATCACTGTCTGACAATATGATAAGCTATGGAATTGTGCCTTGGAAGATTGTAGACTGATATATATATATATATATATATATATATATATATATATACATAAAAAATGGTGATCACTGGCAAACTAAGTACTTCATTACTGGAAAGTGGCATAGCTATTTTATTTCTGCTATTTGTATTTTCCTTATGCACAGACTCGAGCAATTCATCTGAGAAATAAAATTGATTTAATCTGTGTTCCATACTACAGGAACACATACTCAGCTGGAACAACTGATATCACTGCCTGAAAAAAAATTAAGCTTAAGAAAAACCCTGAGTAACCACAGGTCCATGCTGTCTTCCCATGAAGAACATAAAGCTTATGCTACTGGGTTTTTGCAGAACACAAGGTTTTACTAAAATTACTTGTAGCTGTACGATTATGAAAGCAACTGTTCTGTGACGAAGGGAAGTGAATTTGTTGAAAATAACCCAAGCCAGAAAAGATTATTTTTCAGCCTGTGCTTATTAAACTGCTCTTTAAGTGAGCGTGCAATCACTATCTGCAATCTGCAGTTCCTTCCTGTGCTACAGCACCAGGGAGCTCTGGAGGCAGAAGGGAAAGACCGGATCTGTTTGTTTTTCTTTTCCTAGCCAAAGGTCTCGGATATATCAGACTGTGTGTTTGTTTGCACAGTGGCTAAAACAACCAGCCTTGGCCCCTAGTGTGTTTACCTAGTACTATGATATAAATAATATCTATAAAGCACCAAAAGATGAGTCCACAGCACAGCTCAGGTGCAATACCTAGGTTGGTGATTGCTGGGAGGATGCTGCAAACCTTTTCTTCAAATAAAGCAAAAACGCCTATTCCAAAACAACCATTCTCCCCTCAACTTGCACTACCTCTCTCCCTGCTGCCTGCCTTGCTGCACCCCATTAATAGTTATTCAGCACACCATTTTTTGACTACACCTGGACAGAAATGAACAGTCAAGAAATGCGGGAGACAGAAAGATCTCCTCCTCTCCCTCTCACCCATGGATAACGTTGAAAAGGGAGAAATGAGAGAACTTTGTGCCCTCATAGAGGACTTTTGCAAGGGATATAGGGCTGACAGTGCCAATGACAGGCAGCAGGATGTATTCCTGATGGCTTTATTTTGCCTTTAAATAAATAGATTCAATTTGAAACAACCTTCGTAGTGCAGCATTAAGTGGACCCAGTGGTATTTCATTATTTTTGCAGGTCCTGCATTCAGCAGATTTCAAATTTTACAGCAGTTGCCTGGGAAGTGGCCTGTGCTCTGCGGCCTGTAATTCTACCACCGTAACATTAGAGATGGGCAATAGCTTCCACAAGCAAACACCCTCACTGCCGTCACTGCTCCTTGCAGCTCAGTATCTGTGATGGGCTTGCCAGACTCCCCATGTGCACCCAAGCTCCCTGCAGGAAAGGAAGGGCTTGTTTCTACAGGATTTGCTTTGTTCGCTTCCAAGAAGGGATTGTATTGTGGTAGATCCAGCCTGTCTCCCTTTAATGCTATCCTGGAAAGGGTCAGCCTTAGCCCTTTTTATTGATTATTTTTTATAATATAGTGACAAATACTATTATACAAAATCTGTGAGTGCTTTTGGGTTTATGAGAGAGGGAGCTGAATATGGGACATTCATTTAACAAGGGGAAAGTCCAGTGTTAGGTGTCATCGTGTGCATGAGGATCAGGCTGTAGCATTTAACAGCTGTGTTTTTCCTCTCCCTCCATGCTAATTGAAGGCCTGGATTAAGGGACACCTGCTCAGAACAGTTCCCAGGCAGAGTCTCTTGCATGCATTTTCTGGCCTATGGGTATTTGCTTCCTAAAGCAAATTGGTCCTGCTAAGCAAAAATAGTTCTGCTGATACCACAAGGGCACACAAGATCGCAGTAAAGACCTTAACTCTGCATTCATAAATGGCTTTTTATACAAGCTTTCAGGTGGGAGATTGTGTTTGGCTTGGGGAGCTTGCTTACTTTTTGCTTAAACAAACAACAGCAACAAAAAGCTCATTTTTAATTGCAGTTGTCATTTACACAGCTTTGGGCCTCATGCACGTTTGCAGCTAAGTAAGTGGGACTAGGTAACAGTAATGGGCATTTCTGTGACTGTTTAGTGTGTGCCTAACCCCCCTATTCTATCTGCTAGAATTGAAGAGAATTGTGGCTATGTACTGAAATATTTGACATATATAACTACTAGACAGGGAGCTAAGAGGAATCCTAAACGATAGCCTTTGTTCCAAAATCTTGACAATTTCATCATATGGCAATTACAGTAATTTTTATTTGGTCTCCTCTCTCTATCCTTCTCCTCTCTCATAATATAACTACCTACCTAGACAGTTATTCCTTGCTGAGCCACCTCTTCCTAACCCTGAAATTATTAGGATTTTGAGGCCATTAGCACTTCAGTTTTGATACCTTCTGCCTCTGCGTACAAATATACCTAAATATGTTAGTCAGCTGTTGCCTAGAAAGAAAATGTATTTTTTTATACATTAAATGTTAGAATATTTATGTTTTAAAGGCACCTGGTTAAGAAAATAGCTGCCCATTTCCATAGCTGTGAGGCTGACACTGACCCCACCTGTCTCAAATATTTTGGCTACGGGAAGTGCTTTCCAGGCACTGGTCCCTGGTGTGATCAAGCTCTCCTTTGCACCAGCTTCCCTCCAGCAGATCAGCCTCGTGAAAGTTAGACTAGCAAATGCCTCAGTAGAAATCTACAGGATACTAAAAAGCAGGAACTAGCTCAGGCAAAAGGAAAGGAGGTGTTTTTACTTAGCTCCCTCTTCTAAATCTCCTTTTGAGTACATTACTGCCCTCCTCCTATTTCCTTTGCCTCAATATGTGTTGCATTATAAGTGTTAAAACTGTGCTCTTGGTCTACAGGAGCATCAAAATGAACAAATAGACTTATAAAAAGATGATCATAAAATTATCTAAGGGTTACCTCATCATTTATGTTAAGACCTTGGTTCTTCGCATGTTCTCTGTCACATCGGTGAAGGTATTTGTTGTAACCCTCTGGTCTTTTAAAAATGGAATCATAAATGGAAACACTCCCTGCCTTGAGAAAAGGGGAAAAAAAGGCTTACTTATAGGATTGTTCAACTTTGTAGAATATATGCAGTCAAATCAACAGTTAAACAGTGCACATAACAGCTTTAGATGATGGCAGTTGTAACACTATTGAGTTACTCTTAGCAGATTTCAGAATCTTGAAAATCTCAGAATGGTTAAGATGGAAGAGACCTTTGTGTCATTTGGAATAGTCTGGAATAAAATCATGTAGTGATAGTTTTTTAGGAGCTTTTTCTTTTATATATACAGCTCATCTCTGAAGTTTCCACTGTGGGATTTTTTCTCTGTTTTCCACTGTAATCTATTGTAACTTTTGAAGGTTTGGCTATTTATTTATTTATTTTACTTTTCTATATCTGAACTTTCTATTTTCTTTCTTAAGTGCCTAAACTTGTCAAATGACCTGTCACTGTAATGCAAGGGGAAAGCAGGTAGTTTCAAAATTCATTTGGAGTAAAAAGGATGTAGTTACCCTGTAAGGGAATCACCTTTTAACTTCTGAACAAAGCAGAATTCTGATCAGTCATCAGTATGTGCCATACGGGTAATCTTGTGAAGGTAATGTCCAAACCAGCATATTATTGCATTTATGATATCTACTGACCTCCTTACCGCCTAACAAGTAATATGGAAGACCTGGTCTGCTAAGAAATGTATTAATGAAATGTAATCAAGATATTCTGATCAAGTGCATGTATTTCATCTGAAGGAAAGAAAGACCTCTTGTAATATGCTGTTACTTGTTTATGAGCTTCATGAAAATATTCATATTCTAGTGAAGATGTCAATTCTTATCGCTGATTTGTGCACAAATTTAAATTTACAGTGTGTGTAATTTAGCCCTCAAAAAATTCTTGGTTTATGGATATTACCCTTTCCACTGCTGTGCTCCAAAAATACTCAAATCAAGGCAGGGCAGGCCAAGAAGGCTACAGGAGCCTCACTCTTTTCAGGGCAGAAAATAGAAAGTTTGTGTTTTGGCCTGTTTCACCCTTTTCTCAGAAACCATCAAGACTCACAGAATTTCAGGCATATTTAAAAGCATCTGATTCGTCAGCTCTGTTATTTCCCTGCATCCTTGCTTTCACCTTTCCTCCCCACACTATCAATTTTATGCATAATGTTTCCACCAGAAAACAGGAGGTTCCACCAGGAACTACTACCTTATTTGCTGCCTATTCACATGGTATTATTTGCCCATTGCTTACTACCTGTGCCAGATCAGGTAACTCAGTCTTTCTGAAACTTGCAGATATGTTGTATTGAAAGCCAGCCCTATCCCAGATAATCTGCTCAAAAATATTCTGCCAGAAATATAAAGATGCTTCTGTGCTCAAGATACTTCTTTATCCCTTTGTACATCAAGCCCTATCTAATTGTGCAGTGCCTAGCAGCTGCGTATTCTGCATATTTTGACTCTATTCAAGTACTTTGCTAATAGCTCTTTGCTATTTTTTTTCCTTGTTGTTAAATACTGACATAGTAGACCTAGGTTGAGAGTGTGCATAGGGAAGCTGCTTTTTAAAGCTCTCAGAGCAAGTAAATCTTGTAGAATTGACAGGCAAGTTGTCCTCAGGGTGAGCACCCTTTCCATACTGCTACTAAATTTAAGCTCTTTGCAAGCATTCATTAATATGTCAGGCATGCATATGAAATGGATCCTTTTCATGTCACAGAAGGGGAAACACAACACAGACTGGCTACATTAACTTGAGAAAAGCAATATAGGGAGTAATTGTCACAAAAGGGATCAGGAGTTCCTGGCTTCTGGCCATATGCTGAGGCTTCCTCTATTTTTATCTGTTTCAGTCTCTGTCATACAGTTGATTTCAGGTCTCTAAAGATGAAAAAGGGAACAAAACTTTCTTTCCTATATAAATAAAAATTAACTGCGCAGAAGAACGGTCAAATCTGCCTCCCCCTCTGGCCAAGGCCCGCCTTGTGTAGAAACCTATTAAACAGCTGTTACCACTTTCCGTTTCCATGTCACTGGAGCAGCATTTTCTGCAAACCAGGTCATATGGAGTGTGCAAGCGGACTTTATATTGTAAACAAAAGCTCTACCATATGGTTGCTAATTTCCTGCAGCCAGGATATATGTTCTCTTTGCAAGTCCCATCAGCTTTGGGCATGCCACAGTCAGCCCTCTGCCCTTGCCTAGCTTTGCTGTTGTGTTCCCCTCCCTGCCTTAGTTTAAACATGACATTAACTCTGCCCACCAGGTTTGGACTCAGGGCAGCTTCCCAGGGAAAAGCTGAGATCTGCATAGGAGAATCTAAAATGATAAATCTACCAGGACTACCCATCAATGCTGGAAAGAGATTTGCTCTTTCAAGAAATGTGTAGGGGAGGTACTTAGGGACATGATGTAACAGGCATGGTTGGACTCGATGATCTTGAATGTGTTTTCCAACCATAATAATCCTATTATTTTATGACCAGCTTTGTTCTGGATTCTGCACCCCTTCCACAGGGACATGACCAGCATCCCACATATTGCTGGTCATCACTGGCCAGCGCGCTGCATGTTCAGCAGCCTGCCATTTGGGAGGGGAGATGATACCCAGGATACATGCACTAGATTATAACAAAAGAAAGAAAAAAGAAAAGGGGAAAAAAAAGAAATCTTATGATAGGAATTAATTGAAATTAGAAAGTTTCAATTTGTGAATGCCAAGGGAAAGGGATCATCTCCTTGAGGCCTAAAATGCTCAGTTCTGTAGGGGAAAAATGCTTGTCAACTCCGGATTTCCCTGGAAACTAAGTCTAAGTAGCTCCCTGCCCAGGGCTAAATGCTGTGAATCACATTTTAAGACTTCTAACTTTCAGCAAGCACCATAATGGGAGGTTTAGAGACTTCACACAGGGCAATAGGACTTCATTCCAGTCCTGTCTAAATGTATACAACATTCTATGTGTTACATTATCTGAGAGCCTTTACAAACTTAGGTTAAACTACTCTGCAAGATACAGCAATTCTGAAAGATATTCTGAAATCATTTTTAGTCTTCTGAAAATTATTCTTTGAATTCTTATTCTTTTGAATAATAAGATTTGAATCTACAAGTGTTGAAAAACCCAACTGTGCTGGCAGGTAAGACCAGGATTTTATAGGTATTGTCGTAAATGTACACTGCTATATTACATGGCTGTTACAGACACTTCAGAACTTTTTATAGCTTTTTTTTGGGTGATAAAGCTGTTCAATATCTTGCGTGACTATCTTTCAATGGTTTGTACCATTTCTGATTAAAATAAATAACTAAAGTTTGGATTGATGGCTCAGAGAATGAGGAAAAAGACTCATATACGGAAGCACAAAGCATTGGGGTGAGTCTCCTACCTTCTCTACTTTTGTTATTACATGTTAAGTGTCAGTGTTCAGTTTTTGGAAAACTCCAGATATCCAAGCATATGTTTTGAGTGTCTCTCTTGGTTTTTTTTTTTTTTTTTTTTCTTTTTTTTTGTATTACAGGTGAGCACGTGCCAAACTGGTGTGGTGCTTGCTGAAAACCCTTGCCTGGAAAGGGAAGGTCTCCTAAAAGGGTTGCTAATAGTGAGTGTTTGACCGGGTAGACAAGGCTCTGCTCCCCCCTCACTTTCTATGTGCGTGTGAGAAGCATCAGGCAAAAATTGCTATTTGAGTGCCAAGTTACCATGGTAGATTGCCTAGCTCCAAGCAAAAGGGTGACATTTTGGTGTGACTGATTTAGGAGGCCTTTAAAATATTAATGGGATTTCTCTCCAAACACTTGAGCGACTTCATCTCTCGTGATGAGGCTTAATCCATTATTTAGTGACTAAATGCGATTTAATTAAACTCTGCAGAGGTCTCCCACCAACTTTTGTTATTCTGCGTCTCCTTATTGATTTCTCCGGGGCTCTCTGCAGCTCTCGCCATTTATAACATATAAATATATTACTGTCCCCAGTCTCCAGATCATGCGCTGGGGAGGAAGCACCTCCTAGACGTGACGTGCCTTTTCAGACATACATTGCTTTACTTTGGCGGGATGAGCGCTGACCGTGGGGGCCCATCTCTTCCTAAAATCCGTTCATATGTGCATACACATGCTCCTGTGGTCCTCACCTTGGCCTCCCGGTGGAAGTAGCTGAGCTCGGGCGCATCTTGCCGCCCCGGCGGGATGTAGCTGAAGGCTGACTGGGCCGACAGCGGCAGCCAGTGCTTCCTGCCGGCCGGAGCAGCCGGTCCCTCCTCTGCCCCCTCCTCCTCGTCCCTCTCCTCCTCCTCGTCCCTCTCCTCCTCCTGCTGCTCCCTGGCGTGCTGGGCGCTCTGCATGGCTGCACGGAGCGGCCCTCGGAGCAGGCCCGGCCCTGTTGTGCCGTCGCCAGGTAACGCCGGCTGGGAGCGGCGCCAAGGCCAGCGGCAGGCCTGGAATTGCCACAGAATTCCAGTGGCAGGAATTCCTGGGCACTTCTGGGACTGCGAGTCTCGAGGAGCTTGGGGCCGCTCACTCCGGAGACCCCTGTGTCAAAAGCTTTGCTTTGCAGTCAGGTTCCCAAGGAGGAGAAATGGGGCCGGCTCCACTTTAGGGAGTACCGTGGCCCTCCTACGACTCCACCGCTAAGACCTCTGCATTTAGAACAAGATAATTTGTATTTTTAGAGCCAGAAGCAGTTGAGGCTCAGCAATTTGGCTTCCGTCCTTGGCTCACCAAGCGTCAGATCGCCGTGTGTGTCTGGCTCTTCTCCGAGCCGTGAAGCGCCGATGGGCCCTTCAGCACCTGCTGCAACCCACCGTCCCGGCAGGAGCGGCTGCCACGCAAATGACTCCCAGACTGCTGCTGAATTCCCTCGATTCTCCTGCTTCGGATATGGCACTAGTCCTCTCTCCCGTGAGGCCAAGATCGAGGCCGTCATTGCTCATCTCGAGCCCCTGCTTGCCACAGTGCACGCCTGTGCCAGGCAAGGGGCTCTTTAGGGCGCTCTAGATTAGAGGGAGGCAACTGTGCATCACCAGCAATTTATTTTTTTTTTACATTTTTTTTCTGGGGTTTTTATCGTCCCTCAACAGCTCAGGACAATTTTTAATTTCCTCAAATATATCTGCTGTTTTGAGTGAGTCTCTGCCCAACTGCATGACTGAGCCTCAGTCTGCAGATTGCAAATGCTTCCTGGTGGGCTTTTTCCTGAGATTCCTACTGCTTGGCTGGAGAATCAGGCTTTTTCAAGTATATTATGATAATGATTTTTACCCTAATTATTTAAGAACAATTATACTATGAAATGATGACTGGTTGCTATAATTTGCAGTTGCTGTTTGTGTGCTGGCTGGCGGTTGCTCAATGGGTACTTTAGCTCACCATGCTGAACGAACATTCAAAACCATAAATAAACAGAATAATACTCAATTTGACACAACCAGTGGACATCACAATTTCTATTTATAACAACTGATTTAAAATGCAAACATGAAAATGCCTGGTCCAGGAATATCAGTCTTTCAAAATATTTCACATGTACTTCTTCCTGTCAAAGCTGAATTTTCATGCAGAACATCTCAATGTCACATTTTATCTTTGAAAAATACTCCACTAGAGATTTGCAAAGAGTTCTTGGCAGAGTCTTTGCTTTGGAGAGTGGCATTTCACAACCCAATGGGGTTCATACCTTCATAATTTCAAACAGAATTAAAATGTTATTGTAATGCATTTTGATGTATTAGAGACTAAATTTACCTGGGTATTTCCTAGCCCCAAATTTGAATAATTCTAAAATGAATATGGAAAAAACTTCAGGGTGTAGCAGTTGATTTCTACACCCTTTTGGACAAATCTACAAAAGTTGAAAGTACTTAAGGAAAATAAATATTCCTTTAAGTACTTGTTTTATTTTAAGGCACCTAAAGCTTTCTTCTCTACTTTTTTTTTCTCCACTAATTTACACAAGAAGGGATAGGGATAGAGGACTGTCCTTCAAGAGCCCAACCTTCAGATACTCAGCTCTTTCTCCAGCAATGAGCAGGCTGAGCTCCTTGCTGGATACACCTAGCTGTCCTTCTGTGGGAAAAGCTAAAGTCCATAGTTGTTTTACAGTGTACATGAAACATAAATGAACAGAATGAAATCTGATAAAGGATAAATAGGATGTAATGTAATCCTAACTGCTTTTGTAGTTAAAAAAAATAACAGCAAGTTCTTTCATCCTGGCCCTTGATAGTCCTCCTTGGATGGGAGGCAAGCACTGACTTTGAGAAAGCAATCCAGCAGACATCCCAAGTGTTCTCCTCTGGATCTCATTTTCCCAGATTATAGTGAATCACTGTATTGATATTTTGGCTACTGCCTCCTGTTGTTAGGTATTTTTGCATCATTCGCTTTTGGAAATTTTCAAGTTATTTGTGATTTGCTAGCAACTTACTGTGCAACTTACTGCCACTTGCTGTGGCACCAACACATGCTATGAAAGTGAAGCCTTACTATATTCTACATCTAGAATGTATGACATGCAGATTGCCGATTTGTGTTTGTCACAAGTATTTTCAAATCATAAATATTTTCAAATATCCAATTACAGAGGCAGATGAAATTGCTGGAGGAAAGGAAGAAAGGATTAAATCAAGGGGTCAATCTGGACAGGGGAAAAATAAAATACTCTAAACAGTATTAGTAAAATGCACTTGGAAACAAAATTATTTATTGGATGGAAATCACTTCCTGGCATTAGAGGGATATTAATAATTATACTCAGAAACTGAAGGCTTTACAGAGGATGGTATGAACTTTCCTTTGCCTGGGGCACCAAACTGCCTGGTTTTGCTCAGCAGGATTTACCTGTATAATAGCAAGAGCCTGAATGCAGCTATAAAATGCAGCTACGAAATGCCTGATATGAGTTTTATGAATGGCTTTTGATCTATTTTATTATTTTACTACTATACTTAGCATTTGAAAATACAGCAAAAGATTATATTACTGTATACATTATTATTTATAAAGTAAGAAATAGGAAGAAGTAATTGTTTTGTTTTTAAATAGGTAGATATAACAACAAAAAGGATTTTGAAAGGCATTTTCATCATTTTCTTTTATATATATATATATATTTTTTCTTCACATGTCATTGGACCAGTCAGTTCATGGCCATTCAAATGGTTTAATATTTTATGGCTTACAGAAATACAATCTTTTTTAACTTTTATAAAAATAATAGAAGCAAGTCTATCAAGTTAGGTACGAGGTTTGCTACAGATTCCCAAAATGTGCAAGAATACAGTTGAAAAGCCCAACCTTGAACATACAGGTTATACCTGAAAACTGCATATAGTTATGACAGTATAATATCAACTTCATCAACTTTACATAAAGGATTTTCATCCACAATTAGAAAAGATTACTTTGACTTGTGATAATACCAGTATGTTTTAAAGGGCTCAGAATACATTCAAGGTCTAAGAGAGAATTTTTTTTATATGAACAAGAGTATGTTCTGGCAAATTTATAGTGATTGGATGGGAGAGATTTCGGAGAAATCTCAAGCATAGTTATCTGATAGGTGGGTTTTGGAAGTGACCAGGAACTTATTTCTTATGGATCAGTGAGCTCTTTCATTCAACTGGAAAATATTTATCTTAATTTATTAATTAAAAGGAAGGAATGATAAGGACATTTTTTTTTATGGGAACTTTATTAGACTGGTATCTATTTTGAAAGTTACTGATCAAAAGTTTCCAAAGTTGAGTGAGATGTCCATTGTGCTTTGTTGTTCATCTGAATAACTTGCACTTGGTTTCAAATTAACTGAAAATGATCCCAATTTAGACAGTCTATTCTGCTGCAAATAGTGACATTTTGAAATTTTCTGCCATTCCAATTTGCCAGTGGGCAGCTGGCTGCCGTGAGTAACCCATGCCATATTCACCAAGGCTGTGCCAGATGCCATTTATCTGTGACCCATAATTTTGAGAACTCCGTCTCAAGTGACAACAATACAATACAAATGGAAATACATGTTTCATGACTGAGGAATCTGAATGACTGTCCTGAGAATACCTTTCATTTTACACTTCACTAACATGCCAGAGCTAGCAGTGTGCAACTTGACAGCTATATTCATGACATCAGCCAGAAAAATAATTATTATAATTTTATGTTATTTTTGAAATAGGAAGATTTTATTAATTTTGTTCTTGTTAGGCTGTTATGATGACTAAAAGAATTTTTAAGTTCAATGCTGATAATAGCAAAGCAAGTATAACCTTTACAGGAGCCTTCAAAGGTGCATAGATAGTACAATTACATGCTTTTTAAGCGTTTCACCTATCCTTCTCTATGAAAGTTTGCAATTATGATACTCCTTAATTCGACAGAATTTCAGTTATCTATCAGTTACCTGGCATCTTTAGTTATCTAGCATTGTTATGTCTACCACTCATAATTATGTTTTGGTAAGTTAGATATTATTTCAAATGAAATCCAGCATTGAAAGGGTAAGTGAAAGGCGTGCAAGGGCAAAAGAGGACATCAAAGTGCAAAACAAACAAACAACCCCAAATCTTTTCCTCTTGTACAGCTTTTCCTAGCTACTGTTTGAGCATGGCAGGCCTATTGCAAGGTTACACTGCTATCAGCATCCTCCAGTTCGCTTGTTTCCATGGATTTGAGGGTAAGCATCACCCAGGGAGCAAATGTCTAGATTATCAGCCATGGCCAAAGGTAACAGAACAAATTCAATTTCTGACAAGACTTAGCAAGCCTAGCAGATATTAAGGCCTTAGGCTACTGAAACGGTCAGCTACAGCCTTCTGTCTGCTGAATAAAAAACAGCAGAGAACAGGAGACCGCAGAAAGTGAGGGAAGTCATGGGAAGGAAGCAAAACTGAGAGACAGCAACGCTAAGGCAAAGTACATATAAACTTTTAATGAATTAACCTTACAAAAGACAATAGCCTCAAAACATTTGACACGTTTGTACAAAACTGTTCCAGCATTTTTAGTTCTCTCCCCAGAAAGGATGCCAGCAAGCCACCTAACGTGTCCCCGGCTATGAGATGCAACTGGTGATGATGTCCAAATCATGTGTGGACAGAGTAAACTTATTTACAAATACTGTATATTTTAATATCAGATTAGTTGATGCTATTGGGGAGCTACCATATTTTCCAGAAAACACCATGCATCAGAAAACAGTATGCACCCCTAGCTTTATTGCCTTTTTTTTCCCCCCATTTGCCACTAACGTGTCTTTTTGGTCCTTTCAGGATGAGTTACCTCCAATTTCTGTTCCTTCTTTTCTTCTCTTCGTATAACAGTGCAAGTTGCAGTACAATCTTCCATTCCTGTTGCGTGCTACACAATTGTCCTCAAACATAGGAATATCAAATGATGGATCATGGGACTATTCTGCAGCCATATTAAAATAAGTGCCACATACCAGAAAATAGCACGCATGTTAAGGGCCAAAATGTAGTTAAAAAGTGTGTGACACTTTCCTGAAAATACAGTATTGATGACATCTATAAACATTCTTCAGGATGCCACATTCCCTTGTGAAAGGGATCTTGTCATTTCTGTATGTACAAAGTATGTCTTCAGTTCTCCTTTTCCTTTTACATTTATTATTCCTCTACAAGTGCTCATGTACCCCAGTGTTTGTAGAACATTGTTTGTCTCCTCTGTAACCTGCAACAAGAGAGTAATAAACATTCCTGACAACATTGATAAAAGAGCAAACCAGAAATTCTTCTTTCACAGTATGCCGAGAACATCAGTGCTCAGCAATTAGAAAGAGATTTGCCATCATGTTTTAGCAGACCTTCAAAGCTGAGGATGGAGGACATGAGCTTTCAAATAATCTATTCCTGGATGCCCATTCTGGTCACTTACAGCATGTGTTACACTGAGTATAACCAGTTTTGTATCTAGCATTGAAAACAGGTCTTGCAGATACACAGCTAGCACTAGGGACAGCATTTATCCTCATACACCTTTTTTCTGATCTTCATGGGGTGTTTTTCATTTCAGTAGACTGAACCTTCCCCATCTTTTTGCAAATATTAAGCCTATGTGATGGAAATGATAGTGAGAAACTAGCATTATCTGTCAGAGATGCTGTTGCCAGTTTTTCACATAAATCTGACAAAGAAACAAACTTGAAGCAGTTCCTAAGTCCTTAAATCTTCCGAGTGAGAGGTTGTTTAATAGCATCATCTGTCTTAGAGTGACTGTGTTTCTTTAAAGTGCAAGCAAATGTTTGCAGATGGCATTACTTTGAGATCCATCTTTTCAGTTTTGATCAAGAGTCAAGGTCTAA
>JAUBNY010000002.1:5426172-5445627 GCA_032275445.1 Crypturellus soui | reverse complement strand
AAAGTGCAAGCAAATGTTTGCAGATGGCATTACTTTGAGATCCATCTTTTCAGTTTTGATCAAGAGTCAAGGTCTAATTTTGCATTATTTAGTTCTGAATGGTCTCAATCACACATTTTGTGTGCTCTCACTCACAGACTGGGACGTCACTGGGCTTGACAACATACAGACAGATAATTAAAATGTGATCCTGGAATATGAAATTACAGGAAAAATCTGAAGGTCTTTTCCATACAAGTTTATCTATAAGTTATACAAATGATTATATATACAGAATATTAATCTGCATATTTCAATAAAATGAAAGCTTCATCATTGCCTTCTGGATTTAGTCTGATCTACAGCTGGAATGGATATTTCTTTTACTAGAAATAATAAACACTAGGAGAAATGATGATTAGGAGAGTACTTCACAGATGATGTAGTTAACACTTTCAAATGGAAAGGCATAGAATACAAATGAGATTGCCCTCAAGTCCTATTTTAGTCTGGTACTGCATTTCTTCTACTATATTCTTCTGAAGGGTTAAGATGAAGTTTGGATTTTCCTCTATTTTCCCTATATTTTTTCTTTTATTTCTTTACTTTCATGTTCAAATTCTAATACTTTTAAAATGTGTATAAAATGTGTATATACAGTTGATAGGTCTTTTGTTTTCTTTCTTTTTTGGTGGGCATCCTCAGCATGAGTTACACAGCCTGTTTAGTGCACAAAACCATCATGTTTTTTAAGCACCAAATCCAAAGGATTAAGATAAGTATGTGTAGAAAACCATCACTACCTGTATTTTATCTAAGACACCAGTGCTGTCCATTCGGCTGGCCACATTTACTGTATTGCCCCAGATATCATACTGTGGTTTTTGAGCTCCAATTACTCCAGCTATTACAGGTCCATGATTAATACCTGAAAAACATCAGAACTTTATGTTGAAAGAAACTCTCAACCAAATTAGGACAAGTAGTGTATCCAGTAATATATCAACTAAATGAACATGGTATTTGGCCTTTGCGAAATAGTGGGCACAGCAACCAATGGCCTTTCCACAAGTATTTTACTAACAATATACATAGACGAATGTCATTTATAAGAGTGACAACAGTTAGTCCATCTAATTTTAGTCTTACTACTCCCTGCCCTCCTCAAAAACTTACATATTTTCTGCCATTTTCTGTCCTAATAACTTGTTATTTGCTTTATAATATAGCATGAGAAACGTATGTAGGGAGAAGAACTACTTCTAGAAAAACAGAATTTCTTTTCATTTCTATTTGTAATGAGAAGGAATTCTTCTGTCTGAAGAGAACTGATGATCAAATCATTCTTCATTTCTTCAAACTGGAAGGGTTTGAGGCCTCATTCTAAATGATGGATTGCCTATAGAGCAGTCCTAGTCTGCTTAATGTATATGGAGTAAAAGTAATATATTGCTAGCTCTCAGGAGGCAAAACCAACAGAATCATCCTTAACTGGCATCTTTCGGATGTTTAATGAAAGTTTGGACATGGTGGTTTGAAACTATATTTGTTGTTGTTGTTTTTCTATTTCCTTGCTACATTAAGCAGAGAAGTCAAACTTTTATGGTGCCTACAGCAAACACCTTAAAATCATACGTGGGCATGCTTTTTTCCCCCTAGAAAACTAAAGTTTGACTCATGAACCTTGCTTTAAAAGCATCAGGGTGCCTATAATGAATTTGTTCATTTAGCTCTTGTATGCAGCAGCTTTTCATCTGTCCTAACACTGCCAATAAAAGTATGTTTGCAAGTATGTGATAAGTATTGTCAAGAACAGAGCAAGAAGATGATTTTTACCCTTGATAGGAATAAGGGATCTCTGCACGGTTTCTATAAACTCACCAACTACTGTTAACACATGAAAAAGGAGACACATATTAGATTTTCTTTTATTTTTTTCTTTTAAGTTGTGGCAAGGAATGCAGACAAAGGCTTTTAGTGCTTTAAGGAGCACATAAATATTCAAACATTGGCAAATTGCACACTTTGCCAGTGGATGGCACTGTGAAATAAATATGAGCGTAGTCAAAAAGAGAAGCAAGCTGCCCAGCAAGAAAAGGACAAGAAAGAATAACTGCACTCCAGTTGGCACTCAAATACTTCAGAGATATTTACAGGATATATAGGCTTCCAGTATTTATATATTGCTTTCATTTCACAGTTTCCAAGTTACATATTGCATTGTAAATCTGTTCTGTGCTATTACAAGGAAATAAACATTTTTGAACACCCGGTTCCTGACCAGTTCTGAATTAATTTATTTCCGCATCTTTTCAGTGGCTTGCTGCAGTGCTGCCCTTTCTTAAATACCATAATGCACGAAGAGGAGCTATTAGAAGCTGAAATATAAGTGATACCTCTAACAAATACCAAGTAATCTTTGCTCTTATTTGTCAATAACCACAGCACAATAAAAAAGGGAAATGCCCTCCTTTTTTAACCCTGGGGAAGAAGCGAGGGGATTTTGTATGCTCACTTGAGGTTAGTACCTCTAGAATGTTTCAGACCCTGACCTCACTGGCCATTGCTAGGTTCCTTCCTCCAAAGTCATTCATGTGATTTTGAACACCCAACTAGAGTCTGTCTCCTTTGATACTGAAAAACTGTAAAAAGTTAACATGATTAACAATCTTGAGAACAATCATTGTAGAGTTACCATAAATCCAAGACTGTGGAACCATATTTTCCAATTACTATCAACTTTAGCATGCTACCATTTTTTGAGTGCCTGACGAAACACTTATTGCTACAACAGCAGGAATGGTCAACCAAACAATGTAGAGAGCCTTTAAACATGGTATAGTGCTATTTACTTTCACAGCCCCTTTGGTCAGTTCTACTAAAAATGTGTTAATCAGCTAGTATTTCACCCTGATTTTCTTTTGCCCTTCATAATATTCTCATGCAAATCCTGTGATACATACCCACTCGTAACTTGAAATCATTGAATGAATGCTTGTTTATGACATCCAGTTTCGCAACTAAGGCAAATGCAAACTCCACCATGGTCCCTATGTGCATATACTGTCGTTCAGGTTCCTGAATGTAAACAAACAAGCAGAATAAAAATGTTTCCTTTAACATGAGTTGCTGGGAGAACACAGGCTAAATGCATTGAATACTTAAAGCACTTAATCCCTTGCTGTTTAAAGACTTGGTAAGTAGCTGTTTGTACAAAAAGATTGTCTATATGTACTAATAATAGGCCGAATTATAGCCTCTCTGATTGAATGGACATCACAAAGTACTGGACATAGCAGAGTATTGAAAATGCATTTAACTGAATGCATGGATTAACTTCTGCCTGAATAACTGAACCTGTTTCTCACATGCTTCTTTTCAGTAGGGTCTTCAATTGCTAGGTGGATGAAAACACATTTTTGTGGCAAATTTCCTGCAATCCTGCAATCAGGAAATTCTAGCAAGCACATCACAACTAACCTCAGCTGCAGGCTGGAAGCTGTAAGGTGCACAGAAAATGTTGAGCATTTGTAAAGCGTGTGTCAACGTTTCCTCCTGCCTTAGCTAGTGCTTGTTCCAATAAAGTAATCATTGAGTTTGGTGTCATTAGCTTCCTGGCTATTTACTCAGGATTAAGCAGGTATTAATGCCTACGCATAACCTTATAGGGTCATTTATACTCAAACAGCTCAAACAGTTTCATGTGAATTCAAGCATGCTTCTGTGGGCTGTAGCTTTGCATGGGCTGGGCTGCAGAAGCAGACTAGAAACTGCCAGATAGACACATTTGTTGTATCCATGGATTTTTGAGGATCCAGTCTCTACGTTTTGGTGGACTTCTATTCAAAAACCACCAAAGGAACCCTAAAACTTGGGTCTCCTGAGTCTCAGTTTCCAGAAATAACTCAAAAGATAAATTTAATTTAGTAGTGATTGAGAACTCCTCTATGTCTTCTCATCTCCAGTCTGCACTGAGGTACTTCTTTCATTTCCTTCTCCTCTCTGTATCGAATGTCAGAGCTAATTTAAATTATTCCTTTGTGTCTCTGACTTCCTAAGGCCTAACGCGCAGGTGTTAATTGGTTCTGCCTAGAAGGAACATGAGTTTGGCAGGAGCACATTAATCCTTCACAGAGAATGTGTTGATTCATAATTGCTGTCTCTCTGTTGCTGACCTGTAGTGCTCTGAAGATCGTGGCTTGTGCTTTAAAGGTATGAATTACTTTTCTGAATTCCATTTCTAACAGTTCCCAGTCTTGCCCTATAAGATTAACCAGAGACAAAGGAATCATCTGCTTTCCATGATGAACCTTACTTCTGCAAGCATACAGCTAATACAAATATGCTATCCTCCCAGCTTACATCAGAAAACAGCAGGCCTTGCAATAAACCACATTCCTTCTGCTGCAATGTGTAGTAATGGCATACAGTGTTATATTCAGAGGAAAAGGCAATACTAGGCTTAAAAAATAAAAAGGTGTCATTTTCAATAACAAGATTCCTGAACACTTATCCAATGTAATGCAATCTACATTAATAACAAAAACACGTCACATGTTATGCATATCCTCCAGTTCACTGCAGTTTAATGAGCAGAATTTCAGGATCACTTGAAAATGATTTTTATGACATGCAAACATTTTCCTGTACCTGGCACTGTTCTTGGTTGGGTGTAGCACTCAGTCCTGTTGCTGCCATGTAAGTGCTTCCAATGGTCTTTATCTTTTCAACTCCACTGAACTTTGGCTTAGACAATAGCTGTAAGACAAGAATCACTATTCAGTTATTCAGATAAGCAGACTTTCATAGTTAGGTGCTACAGATTGGTGCTAACAAACAGCAGCAACTCTTCTAACAGTCTTTTACCAGATCCCAAGTGTCTTCAAAAATATATAGGGGATGAAGGACTTCAGGATGGATAAAACAATGGATATAGCCCACAATAAAAGAGCAACCCTATTAAAATGTTTTTTACTTTAAAGTAGCTAAAATTATAGTAAGATTAAATCCCTTCCTATTGTACATAGAGCTCTTTAAAATCAATGGTTTTGCACACGCATTTGAGAGCCGTCACCATGTGAGCCAACAGCTAAACTTTTGCAGCTTTCTGCAAGTAAATATCTAACAAATGGAAATGGCACAGTAAGAATTTTTGTTCATGCCCGATATTGCTTTGAACAATTCACTGTTGCCCAGATGGGTTTTCTTTCAGCTGAAGTTCCTCCTGTGGCTGCCATAAAGTACAGGCTGCAGCCTGTGCTGGGCTGTAACTTGATCTTAGTGCCTTAATGAAAATCATCACCAATGATTTTCTTCAAGACAAATCCTGTTTCCAATAAGGCTTTCAGTGTTGTCTTTCTCACAGTCCATCAGCAGTCATACACTCTGCTTGCACCTTTAGAAATGGGACATGAAAACCTATCAATTTCTAGGAGTTGCTCATATACCAACCAATCAATGTGCTATAGAATCAAACTGACACAGCTCAGGTATGGCACAGGGCTGTAAAATTTAAAGAGGTCTTTGGAAACTATAATTAATATATGGCATATAATGTGTATGGGATCAAGATGGGATTCTCCCTGCAGACAACTGAAATCAATGGAATTTGATCTGAGATTGCTATCTACTTTATCTCATATAAGTCTCTTTCTCCTTTAAAACTCCCTATAATCAATTTCCACTGGGTCCATGAACCCTCTTTCCTGACAACTCTTTGCAGACCGTTGTCTAGACATCCTCACTGTTGCATACCCTGGATTATTAAGACTGAAACTGTACGTTGATTGTTGTTAAAAGTACATACGTCGTCAAAGTCAGCAATGATTTCATTTAGTAGCCTGAGACATTCCAAGCCTTCCTTATTTACATCAGATTCTGTGTAAAATTCTTTGAAATCCGGAATAGACGCAAACATGACACAGACACAGTCATATGACTGATGATATAGATCCTGTCCAAAAGAAAAAAAGGAATAAAGTAAAATATCCACAATACCCATCTCTAAATTTTTTTTTTTTTTAAAATCACCGTCCTATCATTTAAAAGGGAGGTTGTGTAGTAGATGGAAAGCCCTATGACTCTGTTGTGTTATTCTTTTTGCATTTAGTTGCATTTATCAGTTTTTGGACAACTTATAAACCTACCTGTTAGACAGACTTAGCATCTTTATGCTAAGAAGAGAAAATATTTTCAGTGATTTAGTTACCTCTTTTTTTTTTCTCCTTCGTATTAGGTCAATGAACATAAAATATTTTACTAATTTATTAGATAGGGCCCATTTCTGAAGTTTTCCATTGAAAGAACTTGGTCCAGTTTGCATAGCTGGAACTATATTTTGCAAAATAATCTCTAAACTTGTGTTATCTATTTGTGTTATTATAAAGTCTAGAAAACTGAAGCAAAATCACAATCCCAATGCATGACAAATCCATAATATGACAGAAACCTGATAGTTTCTAATCTAAAATGACAAGATACTTAACAGGACAAAATAATTGTCATGTCTTTTTCATAACAAGGAGATGAGGTAAAAGGAAGGAGTTACCTGAACTAAAATTTAAGCAAACTTTTATCATTAACATATTTTCCTGTCAAGACAAATCTATGTCCTGAAAAAGAGGAAATAAAGAATACTTTAATAATAATACTTTTAAAAAAAAGTATTTATATCCCTACCTAAAGTCAACTACAGAAATAAAAGGTGCAGTTGGCTATTTTAAAGTCAACTTTTGTATTTATTTGAGTAGAACTTTAATTTCAATACTCATGTGAATAAAGTGAGCAGGGTTTGGCCTGTGATTTCAAAAAAGCACCACATATTGCTTTCCTTTCTGTTTATCCAAGCTGTTCTTGCAGTTTCATTTGCACAATGTTTTTCTCTTTTGAAGGTATAATTCATAAATCATGGGTAGAGGTATAGTAAATCGCTATCGGTGATGCCTAAGTGAAAAATAGCAGAACTATGGGAAAACTGTTGACTGCCTCTCCTCTGTTCTGCTGACTAAGTGGCTTTTTTTTCAGATCAGGTGTGTGGGAAGTTTCTGTGCAAACATGAAAATAATTGCAGACAAGGAGGAATACAGGCAGTTTTAGGAGCTACATGACTTACTACTAGATCCTTTTCTAAAGGATCATAAGCAACATATCACCGAAGCTCTACCGTGCTTCTGGGCAGGGGGCATGGAATATATTGCTGCAATTTACCACTGCTCCTTATATTCCAAAAGTGGAACTGGTTGTTGTGTTTGTATCTGATATCCAGATCACAGCCATATATACAAAATCATCAGCATTTGAAGAGGCCTGTTTACACACATGAGAAATTACTAAATAAAATGTGCAAGCAGCCTACAAGTCTTAAAAAGCCCTGGAGTTCATTGCCAGATCACCACTAAACGTCGAAGGACTTCTAAATCTCCAACACCCTCTTCCAAAAGACAGCTTTCATAAATTATCAACACTGTGATAATGTTTTCCTGTTACCCATTTGATCCATCCCCATAAACACATAACCATAAATTGGTTAATTTATTTTCTACTGTGGTGTATTTTTCAAGGCTATTTTTAAAAATAAATTTAATCCATAAAATAAAATAAGCAAACAGCGGGGAGATGTGAGCCCTCTGGCTGGCTGTCATCAACTCAATTTAAGTGCTTTAAGCACCTGGCTGAAGTATTTCATTTGAGAGCAAAGTAATCACAAGCATTCTGCATTCCCAGTGCAACACAGTCACATCTGGAAAGTTATTTTAACATCAGATAGGCAGATCATCTCATAAAGTTTTTTTCTCACTTGGTCTCAACCAGTTATAGAAAATGGCCAAAGAAGTCATTTTTCCTGCTGTAGATACTCAAGAGAAGTGCCTGCAACTATATAGGATGACTCTGACTTTAAGCAGTTCAGGCCCAAAACAGTCTCTTTTTTGCTCCAGTCTCCCACACTGAAAAATAGGTTCCTTGTCTGCAGTCTCACACTGCATCCACTGCTGCCTGCTGTTTTCCCAACACTTGGTACAGACATACTTGACCTATCTTGAAATTAGTTAAATGCAGCAATTAGTTAAATGCAGCAATTTTCTTGTTGCAAGAAAAAGAGGCTCTGTGTGGACTCAAATATTTAGTTTTTGAAGCCTGAAGTTTCTGAATTTACTTCACATCTACCAATTTCAACATGACCTTCAGTATAGCTACACTGAAGCTACATTAATGTTTATGGTATAAAAGCACTAAAAAAGTTAAGGTTTGATGTCCTGGCTGCTCTTCACAGCCATGTTAGCAGAATAGGCAAAGGATTATGTTTTGTGATTATCTCAATTTTCTATTTTCTCATCATCTTTACTATAACTTGATTTTGGTTTTGAGTTAAGGAATTTAAGTGCATACAGTGCTGATTACAAAAAGAGGTGAGGGAACTGCACAAAAATATGAAAGTATTTGAAGAGAAATAAAGTTTGTTGTATAAAAAGCTAGAAGGAGAAATAAGAGTATTTACAATAGAATCTAGATAATTAATACTCAAAATATGCACTATTTGTGAAACTGGAACTGTCAAAATAATCAAGTTGAATACATCTGGGATGATATATCCTTTCAAAAAAAAGTTTATCTTCCTTCTACCTTGAATAATCCAGCAGGATCACAAATTAACAATAATGCTATCATTAATATTAAAATACAGTGGTGTTGTCCTAGATGCTGTTAATCAGTAATAAAATGTTGCTTTAATTCATGACATAAACATTAGAAGGCAGCTATTTTATTTATTTTCTGAATTCTCCTGCTTTTGTGCCCTGTGATCAGAAAATATGACAGAATTACCTTACTGACGCACTTGTGATTGTAAAGTTCATAAAAAAAGACAAAATCTAGGCACAGTACTAACACTGGGGCAGTGCCATATCTGAACTAGCACATGGAATTTAACACTAATAAATATTCTATCCAGGTAAAGGTATTTTTCAAAATATAAATTCAAGTTAAGACTACAGGTCTGGTGCTATAATTGAACCTTAACAGGAAAAGGAGACCAATTTATGCAGGCTGTAGAGATGTGATGATGGTATACATAGTATTGAGGATCATAAAGCAGAGATGATAGAAGGAGGCACTCACAACAGAAGAGCCAGAAGATAAACAGGGCATTTAAAAGTTGAGTTAGGAAAAACATCTGAATAAGAATATATAAAGTTTGTGTGACTCAGTGCTGTTCAACACCATTCAAGATGAGAGCTCAGCAGGTTAAAACTCTGACTGCCTATGTGTGTAACCAGAAAAAATGATTAGCTGGAAAGTCTATAAAAAGCATTTCCAGAAGTTAAATGCACCCTTACATTTATGAGCAAAAGTACAAAGGGTGAATAGCAACGTCAGTTGCCCTTGAACCTCTACTGAAGTATCCAGCACCAGGTACTGCCTGAGCCCCAGGGTTTACCTGTCAGGGCTGCTGATGGATGTGCAGAAGAGCCGTCCTATGGATGGCACACAGGGAGCCCTGGTGGCAGCAGGTATTAGGAGGGGTATTTGCTGTCTTCCCTCGCAGTGGAAATGTTGCCCTTGAAGAAATGATGGCAACAGGCATTGTGCACTGTTGTAGGGGAGAGAATGAGACTAAGCAACAGAGGAGCAGAGGTCGACAAAAAACCATAAACTGTTGTGGTGGCATGGGGAGGATCACTCTTTTTCATGCCAAACTATGGGAAAAGGATGCCCAACTGCTGTGCTTCTAGGCACTAAGTTCCTTCTTTGTAGATCAGTGTTATTATTCCTCCCTTTCTTCCACCTCTGGAATAAATAAATAAATTTTGATGTAACCAGTCATAGGATGAAGCTAATGATCATGTCCACATCTCTATTCCTTCCTCTTTGACATGGGGCAATATCCATCCCTGCTAATGCTGTGGAGCATGGTGCCCGCACAGAAACAACAAGTGGTGCCGTTTATAGCTAGGCGAGTGCTCCTAGCTAGTTCATTTATTTTGATCATTCACATAATAAAACCTGCAGCAATCGGGAGCCTTCATTTCCCTGTGACTATTTCTCTTGAAATAGTACTCTCAAAAATGTTATTCTGAAAATTAAATGCAACCACATCTTCCCTGTGTTCCACCTCTCTGTCTCTTTTTTTTTAACTTAGAATAAGAGCTGTTGAACAAGTTTGCATTTCCATTACTACCAGTATTGGAGGGCAGCTGTGTTCTTTTTCAGTACCTGGAAAGGTTATGAAGATGGGATTTACTCACTATACTGGTGAGAGATGGCAAAGGAAGGAATGGTGCCACTTCCTTTTCTTTCACCAAAACCAAAATCATCCTCTCTTCTGCAGTCTGTTCCCTACTCCCCCCACCTTTTTTTTCCCCTTTCATAATTTCTGAATTTTGGCTAGCTGGCTCTCCTTACTGTCTGCTATGTTCTCCTTTTCTGCAGTTCCTGGAGACCTTCTGGGGATGCAGGAAAACAACTGGTCCTGCTGCTCTAGGGTAGCATTTCAGCTCTAGATAAGGTGCCAGTTCACACACCTCAGGCATCAGGATTCCTCTTGTAGGATTGTGCCTGCAAGTCAGCTCACAGCACAAATGTTCCTGGCTGCTCTTCCGTAATTGAGGTTCTGGATGCTGACAGCATACAGGAAAAGGGGGTGTAAGCCAGGTCAAGAGAGCATATTTTATCCTGACCCTGTTTCCTGTTCGTCATTTAATTTTTGTTGTTATTTTTATCTCTCTCAACTAGTGCAGTACCCATCATGAAGACTACAAGGAGAAACAAAATTCTGGAGGGTTCTGATAAAACAAAAAACCTTTATGACCACTTAAACTGAAGCAATTCTACTTTTACCCTATCAACCCTAGTCAATTATGTGTCTTGCTATGAAAACTAGCTTCTTGTTTTTTTAAACGTATGTTCCCACTACTCTCATCTAGCAATCATCCATTTTTTCCCCTTTCGTTCTTCCTGCCAATACTTCAGCACCATACTTTTTCTTCCCTCTGTCACACAGTTGCATGCATACATCAAATTCTAAGAAAAGCAGTATTCTGAAACAGACTGTTGATCCATTAAATTAAATTTAACAGGCACGGAATACATGTAAAATCATATTAACAAGAATGTTTCCTACTAAGAAAGAAACAGACACACAAATTTCAAATCAGTATTTGATTCAGTTAAAATATTCATAGAGAGAAAACAGACGTTTCATCTGTCCTGTTTTAACATGATTTTCTGTGAGGCCATGTACATACATGCAGAATGTTTTTAAAGACTCATCCTTATTGACATTGAAACAAATCTGAAGACAAGAAAGATGTTCATATTTCCTAGGATTGAAAGACCCTTGCCTATTGAAAACTATGTTTAGAGATAAAACAAAAAGAATATGACTCTTTTTTTTTTTTTAAAGGAATGCCACTAAAATCATATGAAATCAGTCTTACTTCATCAGACATAATAGATTGGCAAGCTCAGCACATTGCAATTGCTGATCTTCAGGACATTTACTAAAGCTCATTCCCACCTAAGAACCCGGAGAGCTGAGCATATAAATTCAGTTGCTGAAGAAAGCTGAACAGATGGTGCTACTCTGCCAGGGAGTTGCGATGCAAGAGCACATAAATGAGAAAGTGGCCTCTCCGTGGTTTGCTGTGTTTAATACTTGGATTGATAATTGGAGTTGGGCAACCCTGGCTTTGAGACAGGGCCTTTGCTGAACTCAGAGGAACCCCACAGCAGCTTTTATTGAACATTAGCGATCAAATAAATATTGACAGGTAGTAATAAAGTATTGATACAAAGGATTTTATAGTACTTCTTAAGGCAAACCAAAGTGAAATGGAAAACATTGTCCGTTTTGATTCACTTGTTCAAAAACAAACCTTCCCCTTTTATCAGTTTTCAATTTGAATAATTGCTCTATGCACACGAGTAACTCAAACTGCTCTATTTAACATCTCTAGAAACTGCCACTTTATCTACCGTTTTTTTCACTCTTTGCCTTGTTAAGCTATAATGTGAAATTAAGAGCAGATCTATTTTCCACCGGAGCCAGTGGAGGTCTCCCGATTGTCTTCTCTGGTGCTCAGAATAGGTCCATAAGCAGGAAACAGAGGTATTTCGGTGTTGGGAAACCTATTCTCAGAATTAACATAACCTCTATTTAAGGAAACAGGCTAATTTTCCCTCAGTAAGCGAGGTTTCCAGTCACCCAGAGCAAATTCAGAACCTGGATGCAGCTGCAACCTGTGCACAAGGGAAAATGTATCTGGATGCCTATGACTGAAATTTAAATCCATGTTCATGCAACCCCCACTTTCATCTCCCCTTTTTTCCCTCCTCCCAAAGGCAAAGTGCCTTAACACTTGAGATAATTTCAAATTTTTGTCTTCAAACTGCCAAGGTGCACTCAGTGCTGTAAAGCAAATCTTTCATGCACGGGTAATGGGGAATGAAAACAAATGTCAATTTACGATCTCACTGTTCAAACCAGCACTGAGAGGTATTTCCAGGACATGCGGCTTTCCCACAAAGCAGAGGATATATAGAGTTGGCTGACCTCGTTCTTCAGATTTCTTGCCAAGAAGTGTTCAGCTACATGGGCCGGAAGCACGTTCTCCAGCAGCACTCGATTTAGATTCTCCATGGTTTCAATCTCCTCCCGCTCTTTTTTGAACTTGTTCTTCCACAGGAAGTCTAACCTACAGTAATATTCATTCTGTTACAAGAGGACACAGAGGTAAAGAAACAATAGGCATCTTGTCCTGCTGGAGTACACGTTTAAGAGACAAAATAAGCACAGTACATCATCACCCCTTACCTTTTTGGCTATTCAAGTACAATTCCAGATCCAATAGAAATCAATCATTGGAAGCACATGCTGTGCCATAGATTTCATGAAACTTACAAGGCCCAAACTTGGGATAGGGAAAAAAAAAAAAAACAAACTGCCCTCAAGGAATGAAAAGTTGGGTTTTTTTTTTACTCTTAGGCTTCAGGAGAATTCATTTTACAACTCAGATCCATTTTTTACATGTTTCTAACATAATATGCAGAATTTCTGTTACAATAACGGACATTGCAGGAAGACCCTAGTTTTTACAGACTTTAACATATGTTACACAATCAGCATTGCAAGAAAAAAAAGCAATCTGCCAGTACTAAATGCCTTCAGTTAAACATAATATGTACTTTCTCCTCTTATGGACAGGCCAAAAGCTTCAATACTTTTAGAATATTAAGAGACATTTTTAAACATTTTAAAGATTATCAAAAATTGTTGAAACAAGTATATATATATTTTTGATTTTTACACTGCTTACAATACTAATGGTTTATCCTTCTCTTTTTTTCATAAAGGTTTCTCAGCAACCAAGCAATAATAATAACTGGAACTTTATAGAAACTGTGTTATATTCTTTGAACATCAATATTTTTGGAGGACCATTTACATTAAGTGTTTACAAATAGCTTAAAAATGTTTTTTTTTTTTGTGGAGCTTTCTATACTTTTTCTCCATATTGTTAATGTTTTGTGCTAAATTCCAGAGCATTATTTTGACATCGCAGACTTCACATGCTTGACTATCTCATTTGAGATGAAATACATCAAGATCCATTTCAATGCAGTCCAGTGGTTTAATGCTATCCTGAGGCTTCCATGAAGACCAAGTTATTGACTAGAACATAATTATCATGACAATCTTACTCTATAAAAACCTCCAAATGCTTTTTAGTATTCTTAGCAGTCAATAGTTGTTCACACTAAAAATGAAGGTTGCCCTTCTGACTGGAAGGTTCCTATTGCAGTTGTAAATGATTATAAATAACTTGTTGACATCACAGCCAAAGATAGGGTAGAAAGTTGCACTGAGATCACATTAAAATGATTTTGAAAGCTTTAAAAGAGCAATGAAGGTAAAAATTGATGATCTGAAGAATGTACCTACAATTGAAAAATGAAGTAAAAAAAAAAAAGAGGAAAATCATGTGTTAAATGTCTAGAAACCAAGCTATTCAACCTGCCTTAAATTAGTTGATGAGGGCTGGATATTGTTTATATATTTTAATAACAAAAAACACTCATCCACAGTATTAAAACTTGAGTGATCAATTATTTTTCTGCTGATGAAAATCTTAAATGTACTAAAAAAGAAATATTCTGTCTCTTCCAAAAGAAGAAAAATATTATTCTGAAAGTAGAATGGGTCTTAGCATCGCATAATGCATGACCCCAAAGACCTGGCTTTTCTTGAATAAGTGAATAAGTGAAAAAAATGAAAATATTTAAGTATTTACATGCTACTATAGAATATTTACAGATTATAAGCAATTGAAGAGTGAGCGGGGACTTAAACATGTGCAGAGATATGAAGGAATACGTAGGAAAAGACCACCTGAACATGGGCTTCTGCAGGAACTTGGAGAGAAGATTTTGCTGATGCACTGTCATCATTCATATATTCAATGGCAATTAACCCTCCTATAAAGATTTAGGTCACAAACAGAATTTTCTCAAAACTCATCACATAATGTAAAATGCATGCAGCCCTTTTTTTAGGATGTCTTTTATATTTCAAGTGAGAGAAATATTTAAATTCTTACAACTCCTTCTTGCAAATATACTTAACAAGTACCAGTTTACCAAGAATAAGCAAAATGGCCAATCTATCCAAGTTCCCCACAAAAAGAATAATGGTGAAGGTGACCAACTAGTTTCATGCAAAAGTCCAATAAAAAACAGGGATGTCAAAAATCTTGGCATGTTTATCCAAAGTAAACTGGATGCCTGAAATAAAACTGAAATTGGGTGTTTATACTTTGTATCATATTTGTATTGATAAGAAGTTGAAAAATTAGATAAGCTGAAGTCTTTAAAAAGATATTTCACTTCTTTAAGACATAACATTAAACATAACTTATTTACTCTTAATTATTGAATTATATATAGTCTGTCAAAAAATATGGCAAGGAGAGCCTGGGAATAACTCAGTACAATGCACTCTACAAATTAGCTTTGAAATTACATTCTTCAAAATGTCCATGACTTTTAAAACAAACAAATCATCACCTCATTAAACCCTGCTTTAAATTGCATTTTTATTGTTTGTATGATGTATCCCAATTAAAGATATTAAAGATATTGTTCAAATTTTCCATTCTTATAGGCACGAGAAAGCCAAGATTGTTCCATACTTCAAATATTAGCTGCAGAACCCTTTCAAAACATCTGCATGTAAATATGTTAAAATGGCCCTTTTACCTTAGCGAGGGACATCAGCAACCACAGTACCCTTGAGATAGAAAAAGTTGCTTTCTTCACTAACATAATCACCACATCCCTTGTCAGCAGTTCTCTGCTGGTGGGCACAGTGGGCCATCAAGTGAGGCATGAAGGACACTGAAGTCCTGCAGGCTATCGGCTTTCTCTAGAACAAGAGGCTACTGTGCATCTGTGCAAGGCAATGCAACCCAGAGGTTTCTATCAGCAGTAATTTGTTCCTGGGCAAAAGCAGTTCAGCCTAACAAGAATTTATTCACTTCTTATTGCCTGACTGCACAGAGATGGATTTAGCTATATTTTTAAATTCTAGTGGGACACAGATCAGGTCTATTTTTGACATTTGCCTCAGAGTGAGATGAACTAATCTCTGACTAAACAGAAAGTCAAGACAGGCAGTTCATGAGGGACTGTGACATAGGTGTCTATAGATATGTATGATGAATCCTGTAAGATTCAGAAAGGGTCAAAGTGATAGGAGAGGCCTCTAGAAGATAAGACAAATTCAACACATGTTCTCATTTAGATGAGGAAGCTAAGGAGACTAAGTGTCCCTTGCACGGTCCCTGGTCCATGCCAGTTTGCATTCTCCCAAGCACTGCCAGGCAGGCTTTAAGAGTTAGCATTCTTCAAAGCATCATTTTTAAAGGGCTATATTAAAAGGAAGAATGCATGCAGATTGCAATGTGATCTCAGTGCCAGAGAATAGTTCTGAGAATGGTTTGTTTGCCACCCTAAACTAGTATGGCCATCAAAAAGAAGCAATGCTGCTTTCTTCGCTTCACTTCTGACTGCTCGCTTCCAGCCTATGATGATTCTTCTGGCACAAGCATTGATGCAGTCACACAATAAAACTAGATCAGGAAGCATCTGTCTGAAAAGGATCATTTTCCCAGGGTTAATTTCTAAAGCCAGATCATTTGCCTATTTTGCGCCAACTATACAGTTCCAAAAGTAGCATGCCAGTTCAAATTAGGAGATACAAGGACAGGAATGAACAGCTACTTCTCCTAGTAGCTATTTGGGTTATGTAGCTTCAAGTATTAGCTGACCCGAACAGTTAAGTTGTTAAGTTTGCTGATATAACTTGTAATGCTATTCTCCACACCTCCTTGTATGTATTTGTACGTGTATATGTATAAAAAATAAATAAATATTTTTATTTACTTATTTTACATAAAAATCAGCATTTGTCTGGCCTGTGAGCAGGTACTTGTGGGAAACCATTTAGCTGTTCTTAACTTTCTAGTTACTCACTCCGAGGACAGAGAAATATCAATGCCAGTACAAGAGAAGCCAAAAGACCACTCTTTTCGTTGATGGCTTTTCATTAAGTCAGCACAGCAGAGCTGATCTAGTGGGAAGTTCTTAGTTTAACATTGTTAAAATAATCAATCAGGTATTGAGAGACAAAGAGTAAAAAAAAACCACAATGTTACTCTCTGTAAAGTAGAAAAATGTGATAGCAAATGGAGAAATGACTTGTATGTAACCCTCAGTGGAAGATGCGTGCTGGGATATGGTAAGGCTCAACAAGAACTATGATGGAGGATGGCTGCAATTGGCCATAAAAACAATGTCTCTACCAAATACATGATTTTACTGTCCAGCAGAGCAATGAACATTAGTTCCCATATTCATGTGTCCTTGAGAATATGAACTGCAATGTCAGAGACTGAGCTGTCCTTTGGGAAAAATGTTCTTCCACTGAACATTTCTGTTTGCCTAAGCAGATGCTGGTGAGAAATGTGGTGTTGGTTTCCTCCATTTTATATAAATACATTTGGGATCAGTTGTGTCTGATTTCTGGGGAAGTTATCAGGTGTCTCCTGATGGGGAGATACCTGTGGCAGTGTAGTATAACTCCTCTGTGGTTTTATGGGAATTTTACTTCTTATGATGAATTTGTAAATGTTGAAAGTTTGTCTAAATTCTAAGAAGCAACAGAAAGATAAATGCTTGTCTCAGATTTGTCTATTTTTACAATACCTGATCTATAAGATCTGCTCTTCTATTTTAACCTCATCCTTTTCCCCAACATCCCTCCACAGTAGGATTAGGGTATGGACTTGGCATGGATCCTGGCGATGAAAGAGGAGCATCAGGATAACTGCTGGAAGGAGAAAGTGAGATCTCCTCTTGAAATGGGAATGGATAGGAGGCAGGTGGATGCAGGAGGAACAGGGGTATCCAGTAAGAAAACTTGCACCAATATCTCCCATCTCTTTCGTGGGTGCAGAGGGTTTTATTTTAACCACACTGCTTGATCTGGTTCTGCAAGGGATGCTCACGAAAGCAATAAGCAGGAAGTTTAATAACAAAAAAGAAGGCCAATTATTTCACATGTCATTTTATTAAATTGTGAAATTCATATTATCCGTTATGAAGAACAGGGAGATAAAGGGGGATTAAAAAGGAACTAGACGTCCTAATAGAAAGCAGGACAATCAGTACCTATTAAACATTGTCACCAGTAGAATGTGGGAAAAATACAATGTGCAGCTAAGAATGTGGCAGCAACATTGCTTCACTGAATTGTCACATTATGCAGCCTTTTCTCCTTCTCCATTCTCTCCCTAAGCATTTGCTACCAGTCAGTGTCACTAATGGAAATATAAAAAGGCAGGTCTTATGTGAAGTTTGTCCTAAAACTGATTCAAAGCATGCCTAATTATTATTTAGGCTTATGCTGAAAATGTTGGAAAATGTAGAGGGTTTTTCTCCCTCTTCTTTAAGAGACAATAAGCCAGTGGAAAAATTAAAGGCAACAAACTGAAAATTCACACACACAGAATTATAACAAAAATCTAGACTTAAAGCCCTTAAAAACAAAGATTGCTAAAATATTAAAGGATCAATTTTTTCCATCAGTTTGACAGACACATTCAAACTGTTGAACCACGCAAAATACAAAGTTTCTTGTTGACGTAACTGAACCCTGATCTTTGTTCAGTGAGGATGATGTTCCTTCTTTCTCCTTTTTTCTTGACATAACACACATCATCCACCCTACCCTGAGCCTTACCTGGTTGCTAGCACAGTGGGCTGGGATTGCAGCACTTAGCCAGAGATAGGCCTGAGGATCTAGGAGAGAACTGCCCTTGCACATGCCCTCAACTCCATAAAATGTAAGACACCAAGTTTCTACTGAAAAACACCACTGGGTAATAAAAAGAGTAGTTTCCCGTTGGTTAATAGTTTCAATACAACTGTGCCCTCAGTATGTGGTACATTTGATGTGCATGCTACATTATTTCTGTGTCCGCATCAAACGGTAATAACTGTGAAGAAAATAGCTTGTAATTAAGCAACCAGGGAGCCAGCAGATGGATGCAGACAGATGGGAGCACACTTGGAGGCTGTGAGACAATATTGGTCAGCATGACGGACAATAGTCACAGCACTCTATCCATGTAACACCCACGCTCTCCACCACATTTATTGCAGAGATGAGCTTTAAGAACATATTTGAGGGCAATAAAGGAAATCACTTTTTAGATGCTTCCAACACTTCTTTGCAAGGTCGGTTACATAAGGACATGGAGTGGAACAGAAGGGAAAAATCTAAGAAATGTTTGAAAAGATGGGGAGATAATGTTGGATTCACTAATGTAGATGAAGAAAACTGTGTGTCTTACCTGTCTACCCAAAACCAGCAATGTGACAAAGAATATAAACAGAGAAATGGAGCCCATTGTCTTCAGGTCTTTGAGTATGCCTGGCCTACAAAAAAAAGGTTTAAGTTCAGCAAGCTACTCAAATTTGAAACAAAATTCATTTGGCACAAGAATAAGGAAAATATTCCAATTTATACTGCTTCCTAGCGTGCAAACTGAGACCATTTTAAATCGAGACCATTAGGAATATTCCTTATTATTTGATGAAATACAATTATTTTCATAATAAAAATTTTATTTAGTTCTAAAACAATCTATGCATATGTGCCTATATTTTTAGGTCCAATACTAAGATGAGAAATTCTTCTTTCTTCTCTTTTGGCATATGCACTGCCACATATAAGATCATCACCTCTGTTTTAAAGATGAGGTAGAAATTATATATGTCCAAAAGTCTTTTTTTCATGGCAACACTGGAATAGCAGGCATATTTTTTCTCCTATTTATTATATAACTGATATTTCACCAATAACAAAGACTTTTGTAGACTCAGTGGAAATATAACATATAGATTTGCAAGCACAGCAAGAAA
>JAUBNY010000002.1:5397116-5423922 GCA_032275445.1 Crypturellus soui | reverse complement strand
GAAAAAAAAACATTTCAGACATGGGCGGATGCATTGTAGACCAGTTGCACAGCCACACATCTGAAAATGCAGGTAGTGATATTGAAATGCAAGATTTCAATAAGTATCATGCAGATTTAGCAACCACTCTAAAGGCAAATAGAGTTGCTTCTCTATTTGCCTTTAGATACGCCAGGCTTCTAAACAGCTACTAAACAGCTACGCCAGGTTACGGAGCTTTGGGGAAAATGCTGTAAATATGCCTTTTCTGTATCATGATTTTCGTACATTAGTTTAAGACTCTTACTTCTGAGCACCCAACACTGCAAAAGAATGCTTAAAATCCTTCCACAGGATTTAAATTTCACCTTTTTAATAAACATTTTGCAAACCGAAGTAGCCTGTGGAAGCACTGTCCTCTGAGTCCTTTTCCATCCTTCTCAGCTTTTTGGACTAAAGCAAAAGTTCTTGAAAGAAATCAGAGGAGGAACCGCAAATTAACCTGCTTCAAAAGACTTGCTATGGAGGGGTGAGGGTCACTAGCAGTCTAGCCAGCTTTGGAGGAAAGATGCATACTGGACACTGGAGTCAGAGCAAGCATACAAAAAAATGTGAGTCCGTGAAATTACTTCAGTGTGTGTAGTAAATGAATCTGAATTCCCTTACACAGGAATTACCACCCTGGTGGGGAAAGTCTGTACCTTTTGTATAAAAATCTGCTATTATTTCTGAGCCAATGCCCCAGAAGAAAGAAACAGCTTCAGATAGCAGACATGGATTTTTTTCCAAGACACTAAACTGCAGCAATATCAACCATTGGGATCCTTTCCTCAGGCCAGGGCATTTGGGCTCATCTTTTCAAACTTAAGGCCTATGAAGACCTTAATTTTATGAAGATAGAAAGGATTCTAATCCAATATGTCTGTGAAGAAAAAAATTGAAAATTAAGTCATTTTGGAATTCTATAGCTAAATATGGTGCACTTCAAAAGAGCATCTTTTAAATTCAATATTATGACTCTTTGTTTAATACACGGAGGTGGCAGTTCTGTTCACAGCCAGTAGTTCAGCATAGGAGCAGCTATGTATGATTCAAAATCTCCTAAGTCTAAATTTTAATAGATGGAAACCACAGAAGTTTCATAACAAAACTAGAAAAAAACCACAAGCAAAGTCCTTGACTTCAGTAAATCTTTAAAAGGTGCAAGAAAGCAAGCAATGCTGTCAGAAAAGCTATTTTGGGAAGTGAAAGAGGGAGGGGATTAATTTGTATGTTCCCAAGTAGAATAAATCCCAGTGGGCCTGAAACAATTAAAAAAAACCCTTTTATTTATTCATTTAGATTATGTAGTCAGTAGATTTGTCAATGCCACTGTAGTAAAGCACAGGAGATTTATTTGCATAATGCAGATTAATGCAGATTTAATGCTTAAAGCTAATACACACAAATCATACAATCATACAATACACTGATTTTTACCTAAGAAAATAAAACATTCTCAATGGAAGTGTTCACTATTCAGTAAAGAGAGAAGATACTTATTTCCAAATTCCTAAACAGCTAAGTCAACAACTAGAAATAGTAATTTGAAAGGAATTCTCAGCTTTCTAAGCACATTAGGAACTCTGCAGTGCCTGAAGATACAAACAATGTATATTTGAGAGTGTTTAATAAATAAAATGGAGGAAGAATGTTAAAAGCTTTAGCCAACCTAAGCTTTACATTCATATAATTAAAAATGACATTTTTAGCCTAATAGTTCTGTCATTTTATCAAAGTTCCTTTTGATGAAAAATGCATGTTAGTAGTTTAACATCTAATAGCCATCAATTTTTAGATATCTGGCAAACATATAAAGAGGTGACAAACATCTTAGTTATGCAAAGGAAAATGTCAGAAAAAAAAGATTTTTTTAAGAACAGATTCAATCTTCATAATACATATAATTTCTGAACAAAAATGGAGCATTCAGATACTTTTTGGAGAACTTAAGAATTGAACTACTTGAAAGAGTTTTTTTTCAAAATTATAAAAAAGGGGGGGAAGCTGCTAATCAAAAAATGACAGAAACAACTTATTTCTATGTGGTTGTGAGTGAGTACATATGCAGCAGCTGGGAGAAGGATGGTGTCATTTCTTTGACAAACAAAACTATTTGATGCCAAGGCTTAAAGAGGATCTTGGTATCCTGCAGTCCTGGATAATCCCGGTATTATTTACTTATTTAAACTTAAAAACACGAATCTGAAACTCATGCTTTATGCTGTATCTTTAGCAGGGAGATGCTGAAAGTTTGTGATTGCTGCAGTTACTGTGACTGTTTTTGGTAGAAGCGTCCTGCACAGAAATAATATCTTGCTTGTGTGTGTGTGCCTCAAATTGCTTAGCTTGACACAGTCAATAGCTGGTTCATGTAAAATATTTTTTGAATTCAGCACACACTCTTTTGGTGCCAGTGTCATCAATTCTGCATAAAGAGATAAAATAATCTCCCTTCTCCTCTCATTGCCTCCTGCTTATTCATCCGAACATTGCTGACCTTTTTTTTGGCACAAAATAATGCTTTTTGTGTTCAGCTGAAGGTCTTTTGTAAATCTGTTAAGAATCACTGCTTTCTGGGACACAGATCCCATTTTTGCAGGAAAGTCCTTTCCCCTCCTCTTAAGTGCATAGCTGTGCTCCTGGTCACACTAAATCATCTCATTCCAATCGATTCAGCTCTTTGAAACCATTTATAGAGCGGTGTACAAATATCCCCATTTCCTCTTCCCACCATACTGCTTAATCAAATATAGTGTCAAAAGCCTGACGATCACAGCTTCAAATGCCAGGCCAGACATGGGCAAAGCCTGTCTGCAGATAGACCTCATCTCCTCGCTGACCATCGTGAGGAGGCTCTTTCATACCTCTGATCTACACTGTGGTCACCGTGTGGTCTCCCAATAATACTGATCAGTTCTTCACTATCAGGCAGTCTCCTGCTTTCTAATCCGCAAGTATTTACCTCATTTAACTCTCCACTTCCTTCAAAGGTGGTTGCAAGTGAAACCAAAAAAAAACCCCAACCTTCTGCAGTGTTCTTGAAAACGCTTGAAAATGGGTGAATTCAAACACAACCAGTGACAGTTGCTTTAGAGTTATTAGTGTAAATAAATAAAGAAATATAAAAGGAACTTACCGGTAGGAAAAAGTAGTTGTTTTGTATACACCACTGTGCCTGATCACTTGAATTAGGAAAACTTGCATTTGATGAATTAAGAACTGAGGGAAAAGCTTTCACAGCATTATCCAGGAAAAACTAGAGAAAAACAACATGTAATTCATTAGCCTGTCAGCTATGTAAGGTCAAAAGAGGCAAGAGAAATGCAGAAAGCCTTGCCAGTAATCATTTAACTTCAGTGTTTCACTGCAAATAGAGAAAACAAAGGGAAAGTGGCATCGCTTGATTATCTGTTCTTGCACACTTCAGACAAAAACAACTTGGTTAACTCGCACCTGACACTTCTTTCTGTATGGGATGAGATTCTGTTATGTTAGTCTCATGCATCAGCATACATACATCATCTAATATATGCACAATGATAAAACAGATTCAATATGGAAAATAATTCCTGGATTTGCCTCAACAGAACCCTTATTTAAATGTATGAAGAATTAAAGAAAAGATAGTAAGTCTGTAATGAAGTCAATTTATGCAGATTCAACCTTCTCATATGAATAATGATGGTAAAATTGCTACTAAACTTATTGAAACAGAAGATTGGAAATGGCAACTCCTGGATTGTGAAACCCAGTCTCCTGTGATGCAAAGCTGCTGCATTAAGGCCATGCACACTTAACGAGTTAGGTCTCTTGGAGAACTTTTTTGGGTCTCACCACTTTAGTGACTATCAGCTGTTTCTATGTTTAACCAGACTCAATGTTTTGCTCTCGTGCTTTTACATGCCGCCTTGTACCTCACGTCAGCAGTGCTCAGGCACGGAATGCAGTTCCTGCAGCTTAATACAGTGCAGCACGTTGACTTGATCACACCACTACCACCGTGCGTCCCTCTAGCCTACTGGCCTTAGCATGTTAGCCAGTTCGTAATTAGAATATTTTCCCCCACGCTGCTCTTCTCCAGTTTACTTCTCTCCCAATGAAAAAAAATGTTCAATTCGTTCAGGTTAAAAAAAATCAGGATCAAAATGGCTTACTGATTTGGTAACTGTACATAGTTAACCAGCAATCAGTGAACTACATGTTCATTGGATCAATATTAGTGATACAACGGATAATCCGCAGTACTAGATAGAAAGAGCTCATGCACTCTACTAATAGCTTCTATGGTACGCTGTATTAAGATCTTCACCAAAGACCATATTAAAAAAGTACCTACTATATTTCTCTCATCTACAGAAGTGGTTACATTAGTAAAATAACATCATACTAGCCTGGCTTGACATACTTCTAAACCAAGGATGTATTTTATTCCATTTTCAATTTTCCTGTGTATTTTTAGTGATTCTTTGAAATTTATTTCACAACTGAATTCTGAGGTCAAATAAACGTACCTTGGTTTACTCATATAATTCCTCCCTGCTTTATGCAATTGTGAGCTGTTCTCCTATCATTTCTTTGGAAGCAGTATCAAGTGCATCTACTCTTTTTGTGAATATGAAGTAACTGTATATAGTTTCAGAATCCCATTTCATACTTCAAAGAAATAGATTATAAACCATTAAAAATAAAAATTATATATATATATATACACCATATATGTGTATATATATTTGAATGCATTCATCTCATAGCATTTTAATTCTGTTTTTTGAGCTTTATATGGGACATTTCTGACATAAATATTATTTGCATACACAGAGTGCTATATGAAATGCACTATACCTATGAAACCTAAATAAATATAGAAAGGAATAAAAAGGATTGGAAATGTTATCATCTCCCATGAGCCAAACAGCATTTATTTCTGAATGATGTGTTTGTACTTGTCTTTCATGTCTTTCTCCAGTTATCTACATCTGCTATCACGCTTTGGAGATATATATTATTCCTCAATATAGTATTTTTTTCCAAGACAGCTCAGTGCTACCGAGCAGTCACACCTACTCAAATGACTCAAATGAAAGCAGTATTTTTTTATGAATACCAATGTTTGCCAGAGAATGTTTGAGCATACTACCATTAATTTCTCATTTTAACTTCACATATTCTACCAGCTTTTTATTCTCCTGTGATTTTATCATCTGCAATCTTCAGTTGCAATTTTTTTTTTTTGCCTCACATGGTGAAAAGGCCTTCTGTGCTGATATTCCCATAAACGGGAACCATGTGGTGACAGATCTACCTCCACTCCAACATGGAATAAGCTTTTACCTGGCCAGGAGTCTGCAGGAGGCAATAACACTGTGATTTACATTTCACTAACAATGAAGTCAATTTCCTCAACAAGACACTTCAAACACATATGTATAACTCCACAACACAGCAGAATCAGGGCTTCACAGCGAACAGGGGCTTACAGTCTTGGAAGACAGTTTGCCAAGCTGGACGGGTTGAACCTCACCTTAGTCCGCAAGAGAGACTGCTGCTCTCCATGTTAATCCCAAGCTAAATTTGATCCCATCACCATTCTCTCTTCATTATCAAAATTGCACGGAGAAAGAATATGTAAAGATTCTAAAGGAAAATATTAAAACATCTTTGTACCCCTCCTGCTTCCCCTAGAATGCCAAATTTTAGTGGCATTTCTCACTTTCCCAAGCTTCTAGGCAGAAGAGGCTGGAACACTAACTACTTATCAAGACTAGTGAGCACTCTGTGAGTAAACTAGAAGTGATGCTGAGACACGGGTAAGCTGTCTTTGATAGGTAAGAAGTCATGTAGGTTCATCAGTGTTGGACGGCAAACAATGGGAAGACAGCCTGACTCGTTTTCCCCACACACTTGGAAGACACCGAAACGCCAGCAAGCATTATTTCCAGGTTCTAAGTGTCAAGTGTTTGCAATCCCATCTGCTAATGCATCTCTGTGCCAGGAATCATCAGTGCATTTGTGGCAGAATTCAGTGAAAGGAGTAGCTCTTTCAGGGATCCTGAGCACTGTCCCCTTAGACCCCGTGAATCTCAGAGAATGGTGAGGCAGGCTCATCTGGTGTCCTCTACAGCCATCCCACTCAGCTTCCAATAAAAATATTTTCTCATGTCCTCTTTAATGCAGGCCAACATCATAAAAACCCTTTATAGTTCTCCTCAGTCATTGATTACTGCCTTATTTTATATAGGGCACCAGATCTACCCCTATTTCCTATGTGCCACCAGATCTAATCCTCAGTGGAAGCAGCATTAGTCATTCACTCCTTTCAGTTGAGGAGTATCTGATGCTTATGTCACATTAGCTGTTTTTTTTTAGCTTTACCAATCACGATTATATACCCTGCAAACACTAAGACTAGACTCAGATGCCTGGAGAAACAGTTAATTTAGAATAAATTTGCACCCCCACTCTATTCTAGTGTCCCTTGACCATAAAGACTGAGTTTTATTTGACGTTTTGGTCTTAATTATGATTTATTAGGTGTGGGATGGTTAGACAGTTTTTATCTCCATTAAATCTTAATGGCTACATTTTGCCTTTTCCTGCTGAAAGAGTTCATGGAAATAAATGCAGTTAATGGACTCTGCTATTAAGTACATGTTGCTTGGAGATATAATAATGATACTTCAGAGTCTCTCCCACAATTTGCTATTAATATTAAGGAAATGCAAATTTCACAATTACATTTAAAGTCTTTTTTTTTTGCTAGTCAAACTATTAAGATTTAGTTTCAAGGTGGGAATTGTACTTAAAATTATCATCTCGTGACTATCATGGAACATGATTATTTGTAATGGTGCAATACTCACTGACAAGGCACAAAGATGTCAAATTACAGCCTATTAAGTATTGCTGTAACATTCAGTCCACATAAAAATGGACTTGAACCAATACAGTTAAAATCTTTTTATAGAAATGATGCAATGAACAAGTATTTTTTTCTGCTAAAATGTCTTTTACCAGTTGAAGGCCAAGTTTCATGTGGGTTATACACAACAGAAGAACTTCAGAGGAAAAATAACCACAATAGTTGCTAACTATATCGTTTTTATGTTTTTTTTTTAACTTAATAAACAATCACACTGCTGCATAACCTCAAATTCAAAAATTCAAAAATAAATTAGCTAGATTTGAATGACTTAGGTTATTTAATTTCTTTTTATAGATTTACAGAGTTCAAAGTAAGAGGAAAAGGCTAATTTGACCTCCTTCAGTTTCCAAGCCACTATATCACAGAGCTTTGTCCTTTTTCATGGCTAAACTATTTGTTCTGTAATGGTATTTAGTCTCAATCTGAGGACAAGAAATGATGGAGAATCAACAGCTTTTCAGTGTAATTGTTCCAGATGCTAACTGCCTTCACTGTCAAAAAGTGAACCTACTATCTCTTTGAATGTGTGTAATTTTTCTTCCAGGCAACTGCTTTTGCTTTTCTCTTTCAGCCTTAATCATGAAATTAAATTAGATAAATTTTAAATTGTTGAACCTTTTTTTTTTGTGAGTCTAACTCCTTATAAAATGCTTACATCTGCTTGTATAAAAAAACATACATTTTAATATTTTTAAATTTCTTGCTGAAAAGAAAACCAACAAAACCACAACTAGGATCCTAAAACAGACAAAACAGAGAAGGTGCTAGCATCTCTCTTCTTCTATGAGAAATGGAAGGTTTCCACATTTAAATGCCCACATAACGCCTTATATCATTCTGACAGGCTTAGCACTTACTGTAACAAATGACTGAGGATTGCCTGGGATGTTATGGGAAAACAAAATATAAAAGTGCAGGTATGATCAATCTTTAAAGTACTTTATGAACCTCAAGTGGCAAAAGCCACCCAAAGTAACACTGAAGCAGCAATATCAAAAGCACTAAAGTGCAAATTTCATTGACTTGAAATGCGACTAATGCCTGTGCAGGCTTTAAAAACATTTTTTCTCTTTCACAGGTCTACAAAAAGAAGGAGACGGAGACTATAGTGCAAAACAAATGAATGTTTTTGATTCCCTATACTGATCATGCCATTAAGCAAAACATCCTTCGGAGTGAATAAGGTCAGTAGATTCCCACTTTGTGCAAGCTGATGGTGGACCAAATGCGTATTTGTTACAGCTACAAAAGAACAATATCACAAGATTTTTTCCTGCTGTGAGAGAAAAGGAAAGCACAAGCTGCAAAGCCTGAAGTCCTAACAAACTTTGAGCTCAGTCCTTTTCAGGCTTTGATAGAACTTTGATTTCTTTTCTATTTGCAAAAAAAAGGCAAGCACTTGAAATTCAATAACACATTAATTATGAGAGCTTTATAAACAGCAGAGGACTGTCAAAAATCAGTGTCTTCCACACATCCTGAAAGGAAGCATTTCTTTCTTGGAGTAATATTCTGTTTTTCCTTAATATACTTAGCCAGGATCTGAGCCATGGCTGAGCTTCCTTTATGTTTGCTCTGCTTTACATTTCTGTCTCTGGCAATCATCATTATCTTGTCGCTTAATCTAAATAAATTTCAATACAAAACCAAGAAAAGGACCTTAAAGGAACAAGTAAACAAACTAACAAAAAATCACTCCTTTCCCCTCTTACCATGTTAAATACAGCCATAGTTAATATTATAGCAGTGGTTGTCAATGTTAGAGTGATCCGAGGCCAGGGGCGGTTTGCAATGATCCCAGATGACTTCAGGATCCACAATAGTGAAGCTGATGCTTTCTTGCTACATTGCTAAGTGTGAAGAACATAAAACAAACTACATGTTAGCATATTTAATGACTATAAACAACTTCAGGTTAGAATTAAGAAGATTTAGTGTTGAGGACAGCATTAATATATGAGGAGATTATCTGAAAGACATTGTAAAGAAGTATTTGACTGTTTTCTTCTCATGTCAGCATCCATTCACGCATACATGGCTCTGTGGAGGCACAGACTGGTCACACAGAAGAATCATTCCTGGCACATCCAGGAAATATTATCTGTCCCAAAATTCCAGCATTGGGGACAAGCACTGGGGAAATGGGGACAAGTTTGCCCTTTTTCATTTTCAGCAATACTGAAACCTCTGTAAAAAAAGTAACGAAAAGTTAAGAGACAAGACATCCTCACAAAAATCTTGCCTTTTTGAAGGCTACCTGGATATTCTAGCAATATATATACAGTATTATTCTTACAGTAATAGCCTTCTCTTCAGGTCCATTGTATTTCTAGGAAGTTTTTAATATAATTTGCTATTATGGCAGTGAGTTTTGCACACCGTATTGGTTAGATTCTGAATTAATTAAGTTAATTTGAGGAAGGTTAATACAAAAATCTGAACCTCAAGGATGGACAAAAAAATGGGGTGGGAAAAAAAAGATAGTTTTATATATATATATGGTCTTTTACATAGGTAAAAGTTAGATAAAACAAGAAAAATGGATTTTTGATCTTGGAACTCTTGCTCAAATTATACCTGCTTTGCACTTCACATTTTGTATGCATCTCTTAGCAGCTGGTAAATAATCTGAATTTGCATGTATATTTTAGAAGATTTTTGCCATCTTTCTTTCAAGTAATAAAACTGTGATTACCCTTTAATAAAGTGGTTACCCACTTCAATAACGCAAAAAGCATAAAGCCTGCACTGCTGCTGTTGTTATAAAGAAGGAGGCATTGAATGGGACCCAGGGAAGGGATCTGACTGAAAACTAATCTTTTGGTTATCCATCTAATGTGGTTAAAACCTAACCTAGGAAGTCAGTGATTGTAGATTTATGTTAGATTAAAACAACCATGAAATCGTGCCTTAATAAAAAAATCCCTTTGCCTTTATAGGAGAACATCCAAAGCTTTAATAGAACTTCACAAAACAATATAGGTTATTTGCTCAGGGCTTTTCTTTCAGACAAAAACAAAACAAAACAGATTTTCTGAATTTAGGGGCAGCTGAAGCAGTTTGTGTATGGAGAAGGCTAGGAAAGGACCCTGACAACTTACAAAGAGTACAAAATGGCATGGAAGGGGTATTGATAAAGCTTTCTGAATTATGTCACAGGGACCTGTACTGTTCAATTACAAATTATTCTGGAGGGTGCTCTAGGTGACCCTGCGTGTGCAGGGGGGTTGGACTAGATGATCTGTATAGGCCCCTTCCACCCTTAAGCATTCTGTGGTTCTATAATTCTAAGGCAAGGCTCCAGGATGAGAAATTTCAAGGAAAAAAAAAGCCAAGGATGAAAGTATCTGGACTAAATCAGACAGATACTTTTTTTTACTATCTTGCTGTCTTAAAGTTATCTGACTGAAGGCTTATTACCTTAAACACATAGACCTTATCAGCCAATCTCATGACAGATGGAACAACCAAAGCAACCTAAGAAGTGGAGAAGAGAAGGCTCTTAATCAGCTACTACAAGGACCATGGCAGAGGAATGATTAGACCATGGCTCCTGATGTGAAATCTGAGCAAGAAGGCTCAATAAAAGAAACTCTCTAGAGAAAAGGGACACAGGTATGGAAAGGGAGGCATAAAGATGGATCAGTGGATCCTTCAAGCATAGGAAATTTGAGGAGAGTCAAATTAAAAAGGAGTGACTGCATGTAAACCCAGACTGGTCTTTTCTGAATGAGCTTATTCTGACTGAAGAATAATTTTTTAACCACCTTCTGTGTAACTATACTGCTTCTCCTGAGCCAGTGTGTATATAACCACTGACAAAGCACATATCGGGCTGATCAATAAGTAGGACAAGTTGGGTGTCGGCAAGACAAGGGTGCAGCAACTGGAGAGTCTAAGGCAGGTTTCTGGAGGGACCTGGGGAGTGCATGGGTGTAAACATTTGAAAACGCAAGCTGGACTGTCTAATGAGAGACCGGTATCTGCGGACACCAGGGTGCTGCAGTGTCCTATGGGACTGGCACAGAAGAATCACTACAGGCCTTAAGAGTCCGCTGAATTCGCTAACTTCTGGAAGTTATTTTCAATTCTAGACTATTAAAAAAACTGTTTCAGTAACACACAAAAAAAATCAATGTAATAAAAAGAGATGCTTTTGTGGCTTTCTAATACTTAAGTAACATAAATTGTTGTTGTCTTCTACATAAATGAATGATTTGTATTTTGCCTTAATCTAAAGCTTTAAGTAGAGAAATCTATGTTGAATCCCAATATCTAAATACACAAACTCTCAAGCAAGTCTGTACTAATCTAGTCTGAGGTCTCACAGAATGATAGTAATTCTTCCAATGAAAACAAAACTTTGTGATGAAAACCGACTGTATTTTCAAAAGGCATTTTTTTTTCTGAATTTCTTCATTTCTTTAAAAACTTATTTTTCTGCTTCTGTTTTATGGAATATTTTTATTTGCACTGTTTAGGTTTGTCACTAAGAAAAGTTTTGGAGAATAAATTGAATGTCAGGAAACAATATATCATTTAGGCAGTATGTCTACTCAGTCATGAGATTCCATCCTTTTAGTTTTCGCTGGGGAAACTACAGCAATTGCTGCCTTTGACCCAAAGCAAAACAGGAGTGTCGTTAGACTGTCACTTTGAAAATGAAGTTGTAGATGGTTATTTCCATTCATAAAGGAGAAATAGCCAGAAGAACTTGGTGGTATATTTCTCGGCAAGCTGTTTAATAGCAGAGTCTGATTTCCAAGGGGAAGAACAACTGTTTGTTTGTTACATCTGTCATGGTCACCTGCCTTTTCAAATATATGGTGGGTCTCTCTAATAACACAGAAAGCAGCCTACATCAGTGAAACCAATCGAGCCTCAGGAAGAAAAATTTGTGACAAAACTCTGGCTTGCACTAAAAATTGCGAAACAATTCAGTAGAAATTCCTCAGAAAATGCAACAGCCTACAAATGCTGAACAGTAATTCTGCATAGGAATTAGCAGATCTGCTGAATTCCGATTCACCTGTAATTTGCGCAGTTTAAATCCAGTTCATATACTGTGCATTTGACACAGCTGAGTGCCCAGGGAACTCGGGGAAGTGGAGCTGGAGTGGCCAGGAGCTCATTCAGATGCTTAATAGTGTTGGCAGAATCCCCAGATTGATTTTATTGACACTATTTATAAATGTTATGTTTCATTTGCAATTTTCCTAAAAAAAAGAAAGAAGAAGATGGAAGGAAGAAAGCCCTCATTTCTAGTAACATGAAAGCAGGGTAAAATATCAGATCTCAGTAGCAATAGCTGCTGTGTTTATTTTAAGTGGAGCTGGCAGAATATTCTTCAGTGTTTATCATTTACCAACTGGAAATAATAGGTATTTGTAGTAATAAAGGTGACTAATGCATTACCTTGGCACCTGAGCACATTAAATCTGGTATGACAGCTCAGCATGATAGTGAGTAATAACTTATTGTGAATATTCAGGTTATTAAAATGTATCCTGTGTTGTCTTGACACACACAAAACCTAATTCAGCATTTAATAAAATGAATGCTGTCTTTCTGAGTGAGAGGAAGGGATTGGTGTGAGGATTAATTGTGACAGCTACATTGTAGATGAAAGACAGTGTCGCAAGAGCTGTCACACATCTCCGTCACATGCTAGCAGAGGCTGGAACATCTTGACTGAAGACCTTTTATTTACAAAAAGCCAATGAATCATATTTTCTGCAGTTTTCTCTTCATTTTGCACTCAAATACAATTTAATCTTTTACTAGCAGTTATGGTCTAGAGAACAAAATCAAGAAACAAAAAGTTCAGAAACCCATGTTCGCTCAGGTGCCCGTTCTCATGCAGTCTTGAAGAAGAGATTGAAGTTTAAATCCAAAGAACCATCTGACTTATAAATGCATTGATTTAAGCTTGAGGAAAATTAATATTCGTGTAGTGACACAATTTGTACTTTAAGTACTTTTTAACAGTCCTATTCTTGATTAAGAACCAAAGTACTTTTAAAATGGGTACAGTAACATCATATTTTTGAACTCCATGGTGGAAATTGTAAGTCTACACCATGTATTTGGAATCCCTACACAATGATTCCAGGTGAGAGTCTATTCAAGCTTATATTGGATGCAACTGGTCCAGCTAAAGCCAGAATCCCAAACAAAAAGAGTTAACAACAGAAAAAAATGAAGTTATTATCAAACTTTTATTTTCCCCATGCTTCACTTCATTTATTGGCTTTCACAAAGGGTCACATTAAAATGGCCCTATTCTTCACTTCAGCTATCTCATTCAAAGGAAAGAACTGCACTGAGCCGTAAAAATATACCTGTAGGCACTCGGAGCGTAGTCTTGGTCCCTCCAGTGCTGCTTTCTTTCTCCAAGAAAATGCAAATTCACCATGTTATACGTTATTTTAGGAGAAGGCATTCTCAGATTCTCCTGTCTAAATTTCTCTACTCCACGTGAAATGTCTAAAGAGACACTTTTTAGCTGTACAGCACCAGGGTGTCAACTACAACATCTCGCTGCTGGTGCAGAAAGAGGCCCTGAAGGAGTGAGCTCGCTGCACGTGTGCCACAGGCACCAAGGAAGGGCAGCAGCTACAGACCTCTATGCCGGTAAAGAGGCACAGGGGACAGCAAGTCCTGGGACCAGATTATCCTCCAACCACAGTGAATTGCATCAAATACCACGCTGTCCTTCTCTGTTAGCAATTTCATGTTTCAGGACACATGCCAATTCTAACTATTAATTCCTACAAACAAACAACTGTTTCTAGGAGAATTCTTAAATGTTACTATGCTCTGGTTGCCCAAGACCAGATACTGGATTATATGCACCAGAGATACTGTCTATAAAGTCCTTAGCCTGTCACTTGTGATATCTCCTCACTACCATTTCATAGACATATTTTTATTCTTATTTAATCAATACTCTTATCATTCCACAATAGATTGAGTTGGACCACACTGTCGTGCTCTTGAACAGTAAAATCAATTAATAAGAAACTCAGAGTTAAAAAAAGAAAAAAGAAAAAGAGTATAAATCTCTTCTTAAAATAATGTAGTTTTATTCTGTAAGAGACAGGAATTTTAGCATTCCTGTCTCTGTAAGAGACAGGAATTTTAGTCACTTATTTACGGTTATCATTCACAAACACACACACCCCCCCAAAAAAAACCTTATTCAAGGTTTTTTTTTTAATGCCTTTCTCCAGATAAGTAGTGATGATAGTCATTTATAATTGGTGGAGATTGCAAAGGCAAAATGCCAAAGTATTGAGAAAAAAGCCTGCTAAGAAAAGTGCACAACCAGATGTCCTAATCTGAACCTAAATTTTGTGGGTTTTTTGCCAGTAGTGAAACACGCACTCTATAAATGCTCTAACCTTTATGTAAATATTTGATTTCCACTGCAGAATCATTTGACAGGATCAGTTAGGGCAAAAAAATTTCTATCCTTTTTGCACTTTTCAAAGATTCATATGGCAACTTTTAAGCACCGTGTATATGCAGATGTGTGCAAATGTGCACATTTACCACCTGCATTCTGCAAGGGAATTCAAAGTGTACTCATTAGAAAAAGAAAAGGGAAGAAATATACTGGAAAAAAAATCAAAAAAGAAGTAGTGAAAACTTCCATAGCAAAGCAAAACCCATACCACTTCACCTATAGTCTAAATTTACTTGCTGAAAAGCTTCTTACCAATATAGTTTATGCATTAGAGTTAACGGAACCCAAATTTACATAGATGTAAATAACTCATCTTCAGGTTATTAGGGTCACGATGTGATATCTCACAAGTTAGCAGATGAAATAACAGGCTCCCACTTCTGGGAAATATTCTCAATACATGAGAGACATAGGAGAAAAAAAAAAATTTTGTTTGAGGTGTTAAATATTATCCTACTTCTGAACGCTGACTTGGGATATTTGCTTAGCCTGAAAGTACAGAAAACCACATTTGCATTCCTCCCAAGCTACTCTATAAATCAAAGCCTCAGAGTGCCAATATTCCTTGATACCAGTTCATTGCCACCCTTCTTCCTAGAACTTTTTATCTTTCCTTTGAAGGACTTATTTTCATGTCATTATTCAATAGTAACACTCTGACTCCAGCAATTTCCTCTTATATTAATGCCAGGTAATAATCAACTGTGGCATTGCACAAGAACTAACTTCTGCTATTAATTTACAAAAGTAATTCTAGGACCTTACTCCAAGGATTCCAAAGAATATTTGTGCTATACCTCAGATAAATTCCTGAAAAGTAACATTGTCCCTTCCTTACTTGAAACACGCAAACAAAAGTGAAATGTAGACTAATTAAATTTTCTTCAAAAAGTAAGAAGCTAATTAGCAGCTTCCCAAGTGAAGAGGGAGAAATTACAAAATCTTGGCTCCTCTCACAGCTTCAAAAGCAGGTCCACCTTTGCTCACTGTTGTACTGCATAATGAGAGTCTCTCCACAGGCGCATTTGCTTTGCTTGTATAGAAAAGCTCTTCTTTATCAGCTTCCTCCATGCAAGCTTGTGGAAAAACGCAGAGCTACAGAAGACTTGGGGATCAAGAGCACCAGAACCTTGACAGGTTTCAGGAAAACATATTCTTTTAACCAAAGGCTGTGAAGTTAAATCTTGCAATTTTTCCACTTATTTCTACTGCAGTAACGCGGATAGCAATGACAAAACCAATACTCCCAGAATTTTATTTATTTATTTTATTCTGTACCTAAGACACTCATTTTACAAGAGCATCTAGCACCATTGTTTCTTTGTACTACTCACTGTCCTCCTGATTCCTAAATTCATATTTATAGAATTCCTGATTGCTGCAACCACTTCTGCATAGAAAAAAAACATTATCCTATATTTTTACTTGGATGTCTGAGGCTTGTGGGAATAATTCAGTGTTTGGTTTCAAAACATAAGAAACCATTAACAATAAGAAGAAATAAGGATTTTTTTGTGTGATGTGGTTCACTTCCATGACACCATAAAAAAAACTTTCAGAAAAATGATAAATTGACCTTGGGAAATAAAAAAATGAACCAAGCAGTACATAGCTCTGCCGTGCTCTATAAACAAGCGTATTAATCTAGATTAGACTCCAAATTCAAATTTCCTTTAATTTCTCATAAACTCTGAGATCATGTCTTTGTCTACAGGAAATTTTACATTATATCTGTTTGAGAATAAATAAAAGAAGGATAATAATACTTGCTAGTTATATTGTAAAATGCTGAAAGGCTTACCCGTATGTTGAATGAAGTAAAATTTTCAAATTCAGTATATTACTACTTATGAAAACAGGCATTATAAAAAAGCACAATAAAGTTAAAGCAATATACATAAAATGTAAGTATTTACAAGATGGGCTACCTCCTACCAGCTCAATAGCAAAAAATTAAGAAAAGATAACTGAGTTTTATTTGAATACCTACCACAAGCTGTCCAGCAAAGCAGATAAAAAGGATGAAGGAGAGCAAGAGGAATGCAGCCCCAAACGAAATTCCAAGAATTGATGTTCTACAAGAAATAAAAAAAAGAATTGTGAAAGCAAAATTTATAAGTGACACCATAACAATAATTTCTTGTATGCAGTATTGGTAATGTTATGAAAAGTTGCCATGTGTAAGCCAAAATTTGCAAACATGAAAACCATGGAAAAAAACAAATTCACTTCTTACTAGAATCACAGGGCTTTTCCATGCCATTTTGGATTTTCCAATCTAATGCATATAAAAACATAGCTATTTAAAAAGTCTCTTTAAATATACATACACACATATTACATATGTGTGTAAAAATATAATTTTAATATCAGGAATGCTGCATCGGCTCTGTATCTAATTTTGCAAAACTGACCATGGCAGATATTAATTTCCATACAAGTTCTTTAAATGTCATAATGCAGTAAGAGCAGCAATGTTTTGGTTTTGGTTTTTTTTTTAGCCTTTAGAAAGTCTGAAAAAGAATTGTATTGTATTGTAATACAAAATGTTGTATTTTCAACAGCAAAAAGGTAACAATAACTGCTCCAATATTAATGTATTGCAGCAGGGTGCGCTGCCCCCAAAAGCTGGAAAATTAGTAGCAGTGTGACCATGATATCCGGTTGTGCGTCTTATAGCTGGCACCTGGGATACCTGTGAGGCTGTAGCCTCTCCTTCAGAAAGGCCTGAAATTTAGAGACTGCTCTCTCATGGAGGTAGGTATTGAACACCTCAGAGATCTCACTTTGTATGAAATCTGGCTGTTTGGGCAGAAGACTCTGACACATCAGGGAGCAGGAAACTCAATAGGAAAGAAGACTAAACACCATGAAAAATAAAAAAGAGCACCACCAGTAAAACTTTAAATAGGAAAATAATAGCTAAGAATAGGCTATGTTCTTCCCAAAATCATCCTCACTCAAATCACCATTCCAAGTTAACTTTTCCCTGTGTACTACAAATCGGAAAATCTAGCCAAAACAGTATCCCTGTCAGTCATCAAGTCCCTCGCCTGGGGATCTGCTTTCTGTATTAACCACAGATTTGACAGAACTCCAGAATTTGAAAGTCTCTCTCAGCTGCACTGAGTACCAGCAAATGCCTTTCTTACTTTAGCAAATCTGATCTGCTGGAGATTTTGGCACGCAGTTTTTTTTTTTTTATGTTTCTTGTTTTTTTCCACAAAACCACAATAAATGTTACATTTTAAGTTGGCTCCTCCATGAACATATGAATGAGAATTAAAATATACTTTTAATAAAAGCATATGTCTACTCCATTTGAATGCCATTTGAATTTAAATATAAGTGTTTTAGAAATGATAATACTGAAGATTAGAAGCAGAACTTTGATCCATTTCCATAGATTATGTACAAACATCGGAAAATATTATGACCTGTTTTAAAAACAGTGTTACAGAAGCCATTTTCAGGAAAGAATAAACAAGCATAAACTTCATAAACCAATTTGATGCCATCCTGCTGCCATTAAAAGCATTTTGGAGAGCAATTTATGAGCTTTCCTGCCAATCAACCAGAAAATCGTCATTCGCAGATGAAAACAAACAGCTGGCAATTCCCAGCATATATTTATATTGAGAATGCAAATTATTATTGCTGTTCAATACACGTTCTCCTTGTTGCTACTGCTACTTTAAGCCATACATTAGTGCATGTAAAACTACAGTTTCTATCCTTAAGAATTTAGCATCCAGTAAATGACAGAAGAGGTGAAAGAAAAAGAATATAATTAACTTATAATTTGGAGAGCATCTTTGTACAAGAAGATGGGAAGAACAGAAACTGGAGAGTAAGAGAAAGAAAGGGAAAGCACTGACTGAAGAGAGCTTATTCAAAGAGGATACAATCATGCAGGCTAAGCAACAGTCAGAGAAAAATGTGTGACCCCATGTTTAATATGTATTGGCAGAGACTCATGGTGGCATCAGGGATGCTGTACGTACTAAAGTGAACAACACTGAGATTTTGAGGTTCTGGGTAAAGAGAAAAGTATTGAGGATAAAGGAAAGGAAAAATGGTATCTTGACATAGGAGTTGAGTGGTGATTACAGAAAAAAAGTAAGCTTTTTATTCCCCTGCCACCATCCCCATTTCTTTTTGGTGGAGAGAACAGGACTTCGGTTTCAATTATGTTAAGCTGACACAATTTCATGCTCCTAGAAGAAAAGGAGTGGAAGAAAAGAGCAAAACACTGAAAATTAACTGCCAGCATAAATAAGTCGTGCTTGAGGCAATGACCGCAGAGAAGTCATAACATGCATTTACATTTGTCGCTGGCAGACTAAGCTGCTCACTAAAGCTCAGCACTTTAGCGGAAACTAACCTTGCCTTTACTGTGCAGTCACCTGCTGCCCTGTATCCATAAAATTCTTTGTGGTGAGTTAAGGATCCACCTCGTCAAAAGAGCACTGATCACTCCATAAATCAGCTACCTGTTTGTTTAACTAGCTTCTTCCTCTGCTTCAAGCTCTTCACAGCGCAAGCCTTAGCCTGCTAAGGCTATTAGGAGAAATTCTCATTATGGTATGAGAAATTCCCAGGTTTCAGATACTTTGCTCTCTTAGATATCCTTCTCATAGCACTCTACCCCCATCAGGAAAATTCAATTTTCAGTAATTAAATTTTATGAGGTGACATGACAGTGGAAAAAAATGTATTTACATATGCTAAGCGCTCTCTAGTAACTTTTTACGGCAAAAATAATGATTCCCTGTGAAGATAAACATATTGAAAGATGGAAAACAGAAGATGTTCTATCTACACTCCTGTATCCTCTAGATAAATAAGAGATGTAGGGCACAATTTCCTTAAGAGGACATAGCATATTTATTTTCCTTGCTAGGAAATCAACATTCACTGTTTGATTGCAAATTCTCTTGAGGAAAAAGCAACATATATACATGACAACATTGAATTTAGACTTTTTTTTGGGTCATTTAACATTTTGGCTTTTTTTTTTTTTTGATCTGGGTGATGCTTTCACTATGTCCCCAGTGGATCCAGTGAGCATGCTGACACCTATTTTTGAGAAAAATAATATATTATATTGTGTATATTGTATGTGAGTATGTTTGTGAGTACTACTGATATGACAAGAGGAAATGGCCTCAAGTTGCCCCAGGGGAGGTTCAGGTTAGACATTAGGAAGAATTTCTACATGGAAAGAGTAGTGAAGCACTGGAACAGGCTGCCCAGGGAAATGGTGGAGTCACCATCCCTGGCAGTGCTCGAGAAATGTGTAGAGGAGGCGCTTAGGGACATGGTTTAGCAGGCAGGGTGGGGATGGGTTTATGGTTGGACTTGATCTTGAAGGTCTTGAAGGTCTTTTCCAACTGTAATGACTCTATGATTCTGTGATTATATATGTATATATAAAATGCATTTATATAATCAGATGCAGCAGAGAAATGGCTGGGAAGAGTGAATTTATTTCTCATATTTTACAAGTCTGCTTTTAGACAAGGTTCCTAGGTAGTACCTCTCTGATGAAGAGACTCCATGCTAGACATAGTATGTCAATGCATCCTAAACATCTTCCATAGGTCAAACTACTTGGCACAGGTTAGGACAAAAGGATATAATTTCTGTAATCCGTCAGCCTCTGAGAGCAAAACCTTGGGAAGAAAGCCCCTAAAGGCCTTTTCCAAGGAGATCTAACCACCAAGATTGTCTGGCATTTGACTATCAGTATATGGACTTACTCCTCAGAACATCTCTCACCCCAAGCTGATGTTTACTTGATTACATTTATGTTTACTCCTTTCCATAAGAGGTTGGTTTATCATAAACATACCACGTCAGTTTATCTACTCCTGGAAAAAGAGTCAATAGATGATTTCAGCCTTGAAATATATGTCTCCTGATCTTGGAGATATTTCTTGAATACTTGCAACCTGCTTGATGCTACTTACCAAATATCCCCAAATTTACTTTAAAGCAGCAGGTAGGGAGACTGCAGAGAAATCAATGCTAGCACATTGCTGCAAAAGCAGACTAATGGAATACTGAATCAATAAAACCACTGGCAGATGGAGTTTCTCTCTATTCCCATTACATCATCATTTTAAAATACTATAGCATTTTTAGACAAAACGAACAAGTCCACATAGTCTTTTAAAGAACTAGAAACATGGAAATATTCACTTTAAATCATATTTGTGATGACTACATGAATTCCCCATCGCCCTTTATTTTTTTTTTACAGATGCAAAACTGAAATTAATTGCCAAAAAGAGCTGCTAACAGCCTAGCCTTTTCCTTTGCCATTAATATTTTTTCATAATTACAGCTAGGGAGCTAACCATGTGGCTGCTTGATTTATAAGTATGCAATAAGAAAAATAAAAAATAAATTAAAAATAAAAACTGTTAAAAATAAAAACTATTAAAAATAAAAGTTTATTTTATAGGATCTTTAAAATATAGGTTGAAAGAAAAACACCAATGAGTTAATACTGTATATTTTTAAATATGCAGTGCTTTCTAAAAAACAATGAATAAGTATGAACAAGCAACACAAATACAAACATTATAGACTGAAGATAATTTACTTTACACGAAAAGCATAGCAGTTATTTTGAACTCTTTTTGGATTTGTGGACTCCAAACACTTTGGAAGCAGAGATTCAGACTCCTTAGTTTTCTTTCTCCCATTTTTGTATTTCTTAATTCACAGATTCCTTGAAGCTGAAAACCATTAATGTGGCTAATACCTGATTTTATGCTCTTGCTTTTGCAATTTAACATGCAACTCTATAAAAGCACCAGACTTCTAATTTTGGTAATGAAAATGAAAAATCATTTGTATGTTTTGTTCTCATGTTTGTAAGGGAAGAACATGTAATACTGTCTTTGCAGGTTGGAAGACATTTTCCATAGCTGAACACATTACCTTAGAGTTCATTAATTTCAAGTACCTGATAAATTTTATTGAACCACACATTTTACTTATGAGAGATGAAAGGATAGAGCAAAACAAGATCTTCCTACTTCTATGAAAATGAATTAAGGCTTTGAACTAAAAAGGCATTTTCAACATGGAAATTAAATGAAAAATTATTATGTCATTTATAGAGTGGATAAAAGTAGATTCATAAATCATAAGCCTGGAAAGGATTTGTCAGATCTAAGCTTGGTTTTGGTATATTACAAATAAATTTCCCGGATTAATTCTTGTACTAATCAAAACACGCTGTGAGTCTATAAAATATATATTCACTGTGCAAAATGACAAAAAAAATCACTGTATAAAATGAAAACTAAAAGCAGCCTTATATTCTTATATTGCAATGAAAAATCTTAGACTCAAACACATGCACAGTAGTGCTGAACTCATATAAACGTGTCCCTTTGTGGATTTTGTTTCAGCACTGGCAACTGCCTAGGAAACCCTTTGCAAAGGAAACACTTTCATATCCAAATAGAAGTTCATAACACTTTATATGAGTTATAAGATGTCCGCAACATGAAAAATCAATTTTTAATAGACCAACAGTTCCTTTTGGCCTTGAATTCAAGTGGGAGTCAGTATTTCAACACTACCTCAATCAAACAACTGAGGCTAAAAGAGTGCTCTCAAAAGCATTGCATTAGAAAAAAACTAACACTATAGAAATATAATAATTACAGAAAATATATCATGTTACCTTTGGAAACAGTTATTATGAAACCACTGCCACCTTTCCAATATATATAAATGCTTAACGTAAGTGTTCCATTTGAAATAAGCTAAAAAAAATTGCTGTTCAGATTCCTCCTGTTAAAACTGACTCCAAATACCCACCGTTTTTTTTGGCCTGTCTACAATATGCACAGATGAAAAGAATAGTTAATTTATGTACACAAATAAAAATCAGTTTACAATTTTTTTCACAGTCTCACATAAATAAATTCTGATAGCAATAACTATGCCAGAATATTGATTTTATTATTTTAAATAGTAATGCTTTTCTGGTATGCAGATTGGGACAATGCTAACACAGTAATTCTGCAGTCCATATTCCCTCATTTTCACATTCAATTGTCCCCTTATTTGTGTAATCCTAGTGACACAAACTTACAGCAAGAATTACTTTTTCTATACATATGAATTTCATTCCTGTCCTTCCACCACATTATTAAATACAAGGACAAAAACTAAAAGCAATGTAGAATTGATACTAACACCTGCACACCAAGACATTATAACATTTAAATTAGAAACAAGTATAACTTTGAAAATGTGTTGAAATTCTCATTCTTATCTGTTCAGTTCCACTTCCATGAATCAACCTTTGTAATCTGACATTCTTACATTTTTAACTTATACATTATTAGTTTTTTACATTAACGAAGAAATATACAAAGGTATGAGTAAATATTAAGACTACTAAATATCACTTACTTTGGCAATACCAGAATCTGCACAACAAAAATGCAGAAGAATATGAGACAGGCACAGGTCACATAATACTTAAACGCAGGCAGAGTAGTGGCTCGATACTAGAAGAAGAAAGCACATGTTAAAAATACAGTTGCCAAAACAGACAAAACATCACTTAACTGAAATCCTTACTGAAAGCTTAAAAGAGTGGGGTAATCTTTAGCAAACAGTGAGTTTCCTACTTTTCAGTAATTGTCCTACGAACCCACATGGGTATGAGGATGCTCACACATAGCACTGAATCCTCTTGAAGAACTTCATTTCACTCCTTGAAGAACAGCTTACACAGCCAGGTGAAATGGTTATTGTATCTGCTACAGGATTGTCCGAAATTTATCATAAGAGATTCAATTTTTGTTTTAAAGAGTGAAAGCAAATAAAATATATTTTTCTATTTTCAAGAGTGACTGGCAGTCCTTGTCCGGACTGACAGCCTCCAAGTTTCCAAGTAATTAATTCTCCACATCCAATTTTCAGTTAAGAATAAAACTTAGTCGGCTGAAACAATTATAAAAAAAGGAAAAGTCTTCTAGATAAGAAACTTCCAAGCACATGGAGCAACACCATGTGTACTATTTCTATGAGGATAGCTATCAATAACACCTGTAATAATCAATCAAGGTTATATTATTACTTCAAATAAAATATTTAATGCAAGTTTTAAAAGGCCTTGTAAGTCCACTGACACTAGTAGACAGTTGATATTCTTAGGCGAGTATCAAATTGCCCAGTTTTGCCATTACAAAAATTCTATATAGAAATCTCTAATTAGCTATCTAAGAAGACCAGAATTGAGTAATGAATTATTCATTAGAAGAATTGCTCTGGTATTTGAGGTAAATATGACCAGATTGAAACCAGCCAAGTAGGAACTCTACTCAAAAAGAAATGACAGAAGTATTGACTTTTTTCATACGGTGAGAGTTTAATAGCTGATTATTAAAAGAAAAAGCAGCAAAGGATATTTTCACAAAGGGCTTAATATGCAGACCTCATAAATGGGAAGTGCATGACCCATGCTTGTTAACAGCAAGCTCACAGCTGTGTGTTTGTGCTCATTGCCAAATTTGGCCTTTGAAACGGTGCACATGAACACAACTGAACGAAGCTTAGCGCCCAGCAGCCTTTTTTTTCACTTCTGAATTCTGTGACAAATCAAAAGCAATTCTTGTCAAATATTGATGACTATTTTTGCAGAAAGTTTTTGGCTTTTTTTATAGAATAAGTGTTATATCTCAAACATCTTGTTCAATAATTTTAGACCTTCACCTACTGTCAAAATCTCAAAAAATTCTAACTATCTTGTGAACTCATTTCCGTGTTCCACTTCTCTAGACAGCTCCCAATGAAGTCATGCAACTCACTCCTTAAGTTAAATAATTATTTTACTTTATTACCTTGCTTTAGTTTCAGGTCCTGCAGGGCCTGAAAAGCTCCTGCTTAAATCAAAGTCAAGCTTCCCACTGAGTTCTTTTAAGTCAAGACTGGACTGGTGAGTCATTGAAAGGAAGTGAAGAAAGGCATTAAAAAGCCAGATCTGAAAAGAGCAATTAGTTCTTTGCCATGCAAGCATGCTACAGTCTAAAAGAGAACAGACTCCTACAGGGCACATCCTCACAGCTAAATAACACAGCTTCCTGGTTTTCCTTGGCTGTCCAAAGTGTGATGGTGACTGTGAGCTTGTAATGGTTTTATCCCAACTTCTTTTTTTTAAGAGTTAATCTATTATTACTCTTCAAATTAAAACTCTTCAAATTAAAAAAAAAAAAGTACTCCTGGATCCATTCGCTCCAGGACTCGCATTCCCTAAACACTACAAATCCAGGACAAGTCTAGTTTCTTCTCTCTTACATGACATCTACATCGTTTCCACAAGTCTTAACACTTCGAGAGCATACAACATTTTCCTTTGGCCCTATCCTACAACAATATTATTCAGATGAGCTATGAGAGAACCTGAAGGCGATTTCAGACACCTTACACTGCAAGACACTTGTAGAAATTATTAATTATGTTTTGGAGAACCATGTGGGCCTTACAGGATACTTATGCTGTGTCATAAAACCCAGCCGCAGTGCTTTAGAGAGGGTTAACTCTCCATATCAGGTGGCCTAGCATTACTTTGATGAGCAGTATGGACCCAAATACTGCCTCCATCCCTGCGCAAAAGCCAAGAATAGCTCCTTTCCCCAAAAAGGTTGTTCTCAGCTCCATAGAGGGATCAATGACACACACAATACTAGAAGCAGCAAACCAGCAATCAGCCAATAAGGAAAGCAGAAGACATCCACTTCTCCTCCGTCTCCTCCAAAATCTTTCATTACTGTGAGACTATGATAATTTCAAGAAATTCAAGTGAACTGTAGAGTACTTTAAAAACTGCCCTGGAAAGGAAAAAAAGGTTCTCAGACCTTATACGCTTGTCATATCTGTCATAAATGAGTTAAAATATTATGGTAACCTTCAAAAGAACTTCAGGACAAGTGCTGAGGCTGAAACTCTGTTACAAACGCATAGGATACAGACCTCCCTTAGGATAAGGCAGAGCAGGAAGAAACCATGAACCTCCTCTGAAAATAACTTACCTCTTTTTCCAGACTTTTATTATAGAAAAGAAGTGATATTCTTTGAATATCTTCGGATTTAAGCCACTGCCTAGAAAGGAAAAGGAAATAAAACAGAATATTATAACGGACAAGAATAGAGTTGAACCATGCTTTTATATTACTGAAAAGCAGGAGAGTAAGGAAATAAATTTAAAGAGAGTTAGTTGTGTATTCCAACACATGTGGTGATTTACACTGAGATTTGTATGATATATCACTACAAGGACATTCCATTTGTGTCCAAAATCCTATAGGATATCAAGCACACAGAAGAGAAACAGAGTATTTGAATTTTGGGTCTTTAGGTGGATTGATCTTGAATGGGACTAGAGTTTTTTTTTTAATATACCATTTAAGCAGCATCTTCCTGATAATATGCAATCTCTGAGCTTGAACACTAATAGCAGGGTTTGAGATGATTTTTCACCTGTATTCCTAAATTAAGCTGTAAGCTAATACAGTAGCTAACAAGTTTTCTAAACAAAAATGAAAGTCTCCATTGACAGACAGCAATGTAAATAAGCAGCAGTAATGAGGCACAGTGTGAGAAAAAAAGTCCTAAATTAAGAACTTGGGAGAAGAGAAATGGACAAAGTGTTGTGTAAGATATTAGCTCTGACTTACTTACAAAATACAAAATAATTGTTTTCTTTACACAAAGGTTTCGCACTGTTGCTTCAATTTATCCATTTTTTTATCAAAAAGGTCAAAAAAATTATTCAACCTTAGGGATGCTTAATTCAAAAATATATTTTTCAGATTGATGTGAAACAGCTCACATCTACATCTGACGATAGTAAGGAGAGTCTGAGAAGAAAAAGATTTAGTAGAGTTGTCCATATAACACTGTAGCTCTGGGTGCAGAGCTACTCCCAAAGGCCAAATTGGCCTGCAGCCATTTGATCACCTGTGAGGTCATTAATGCCACATACAGTAAAGGCTGCCCATACGTCCTATATTAGCTTATGTTTCCAGGAGCTTTTAGTAATACTAGGAAGATTACTAAAACCACACAGGTTCCATTCCTATTAAAGAGGTTGCAAACATTTTAAGTTACTGTAGTAACTCCATATTTTTGCTCTACAGCTGTGATTTTTCAATCATGCTGGGTTACAGATCTGGCCTTTGTTGCTTTTGTGAGAAAAGGCTAATTTTTGACTAAGTCTAGACTTGAAAAATCTCATTTTAACAAACATTCAACAGAGATTTCTCACTTCAGTAAGGAAGATGCAGGGGCAGATGAAGGACAAAACACATACCTTTGGCATGGAGATAAGGACAGAAAAATCTACAGCCAGCTGCACAGTT
>JAUBNY010000002.1:5386580-5397016 GCA_032275445.1 Crypturellus soui | reverse complement strand
TTAGTCCAAAATTTACTGAATTATCTGCAAGGATGTGGGATTGAACCTACAGGAAAGCTAAATACCAAATTTCTGCTTAAATTCTTCTTCAATTCAGAAAACAGCATAGATCAGCAACTACATTCTGCCTGTGTTCCCGAGGCACTTGGCTAGACAGGCTTGATCTGAAGGCAACACCCAGCCTGGGACTCAGCACACAACACAGCAGCTGCAGTGACGTAGATAAGATGTGACTAAGATATAACAGGAAAGAGATATTACGTCTTTAACACAGTAACCAACTTATCTGATAACCTTAGTTTAACCCTGTCTCTTGGTATATATTAAGTCAGCAGATTCCAGTATGTCCATCACACTTCCAACAAAAGTCCCCTAATCACCAAGGTACAGAGTGACATGGTCAGGGCTACTCATACCTTTCTGCAGACAACAGACACTTTGCTGCCAGGAATAGAATTGCTAACGCACTGGGAAAAGAAGAACTTAGAATAAAAAAGTAAAAATGCTATTTTCTTCATAGATTTTCTTGAAAGTTTGACTCAAGATTCACAAAAAGTAACAGACCTAGCTTCACAATCACTCCATTACATTAGCTCGTAGTATTATTTTCATTCTATAGCTGAAAAACGGAGGAACAGAAAAAAAAAGATACAATTATATAAAAAAGGATCATTAGTTTTGTGTCCCAAATTTAGAATATCTTTAGGACATCTTCATACTATTTTAGCATTCACATACTTACAATATTATTGGATTAACTTGCTGTTTAGGGCATCAGCACTTTTGTAAATCGGCTCCCAGATACACAATTAAATAAATTTAAGTGAATCATTCAGAAAATTAAGACAAATGCAGACAGAGAATCTACTTTAGAAAGGCAGCATCCAGCCTCTCTAACACAGAAATTCATTCCTTATCTTTCTGCTGTCCACCCACAAAATTCACAAAAGTTTTTGCAGCACTCTTTTATCACACAAATCTTTTATCCTCAATCTTCTCTGAATATTATAGTCTGATAAGACAGGGATAACGGAAAGGAAAGTGTGGTCATAACAATACCTTATGCCTATATGCAAGGTGCCTTATTTTTAACATCAAAACAGTTTTTAGAGTACACTTATCATTGCAAGTATACCTGGAGACCAATAAAAACTGCCAAAATGTGTATAGCTGTTTTACGTAAATCTAGTAAAATCAAATGGCTTTGCCTATCAGATAACTTCCTTTCACTGAATTCCTTTCATAACCTATAAATATCAACATTAGCATTTCTAAAAATAAAATCTGAAAAATATTTCCCTAAACTGAGCATCTACTAACAGGATTATTAGCTGCAAAACACAAAACAAAACAACAAAAATAATAAATAAATAAATATTTAATAATTGGGTATAATACTCCACTAAGTAAGACTCTAAATAGCAGAAATAGGGGGAAGAAAATATAATTCACCACAGTTATTATCCACATTTTTCAAAGGGCAATTCCCAGACTTCATCAGGTAAGTACAAGAAACTTGAACACTTATTTTGGAGTGTTACTGATTTTTATCTATTTGCCACCAGATCAAACCCTTCAAGACCACCTCCAGCTCCTCCTAGGACATGTCACACTGCCGACTCCCACAGCTTCAACCTATCATGGAGTTTAGCCTCTGCTAAGAGCCTTACCCAAACTGTGTGCTTAGGGAAAGTTTCCAGTTTTGAGATGTTTCTGTCACAATTGCGAAACATCAATTTTCACATCATTCCAATTCCAGTGCCCAATATTTCTTTACATCTCTTATTTCTTTCCTGTGAGATGAGATAATTCTGTTGCATTACAGCTATGAGTGTACAGTTATGGAGCCAAAAATTCCTTTGCCTTGAAGTTCAAGGAGAGCCAAAACCTTTGTCACAGTAGGATTCACACGCATGGTCTTATCCCATAAAATAGAAAATGTTGCTGTCCAGTGGGTGCATGCAGGAGGGTGAAATAGTAAACACACTTATGCTGAGTTGAGGGAAGGAGACAATCCAGAATGCAAACCTACTTTTGAGCATTTATTCCATCAATGGCCTGAATCATTCTCTCATTTAGTTCCTCCTCAAATCTTTTTTTCTGTGATTTTGTTCTGAAATGAAAAATGGGGGAAGTTAATTTGGAAAATCATTACATTATTAATAAACATTAACTTTAGAAAAGAGGGGGCGATAGTTGGCATAAAATTGATTCTATAATAACATTTTAATACTAATGCTGAATAGCAACTACAGACTTCACCATACTGAGCTGACAAATGCATATATAACAAAAGAAGCAAAAGCTACAGATTTTTCCATAAACACATACACAAAAAAAATATAATCTAACTATTAAGAAGACTTAACTACTAGGAAGCACTTAGAAACAACCAAAAGTAAGCATCTTGTAAAAATACAGATTTCTAGAAACTCCAGCTTAAGGAAAGCCACTCTGAATTCTTGAAAAAGAATGGCATATGCTCAAATCCTTAAAATATTCCTGTTTTTTTCAGTTATTTTTAAAGTTGTTTGACAGAGTTGTGTGATGAGCAATAATATGCTAGTGTACTGGTACATAATAAACATTTTCTTCAGAAAGGTTGCTAGATCTTCCTTTCTTGGAAATATTTTATTATTTTTAATAAGAGCACTAAGGCTTAAATTAGTTTCAAACATATGTTGTGTTCCTCTTTTCTAAATTTATAACATAACTGTAATAAGCAAATGATCATTTATATCCACTGGTTCCAGCATGAATCCAACTGAGGATCATAAGAAAGGGTTTGTCCTTTCTAACATACGTTGCTTTAAAAATCATCAGTTCCTCCAGCACTTGTGCTCTCCTTAAAATCGGTATTTCAAATATTTCTACAGATCATGGCTCTCTTCCTCGAAAACTTAAATCTAGTGCTCAGTTAGTAACAGTGTTAGGTCGGAAATCAGTATTGAGATCTGAAATATTACTCTGCAGTTATCAAAATTTGCTTAAACTACAAAGTAAAACCTGTCAAAGGCAATACAGCCCTTCTCCCACATTAAGATTTTGGGTTACTTCCCCCAAACTGATATCCTATTTCAGGTTTCAAATTGACACAGGAAACATTTCAGTGTACTTGCTGTAACTTTACACAACCCAAATGTTTTCATCCTTATTCAGGGCTACACAATTTAGGTAAACACACGTTTACACTTTATTTTTCACATGCTGAAACATCTGCCTAGGAGAAATAAGTAGACACATAAGGAGACACTGCTTCATCACTCATATAGCACTGGCAGATCCCTACAACATAAGAATATCATGTAACCGTGTAAGAGGTAGGACTGCCACAAACAGAAGCCTACCGTCAGGCTTCACAACCCACGTCTTCATATTCTAACAAAACACTTGATTTTCAAAGTACTTATTATCACTTCAGCTCTTCCCTCTGGGAATGACTAACTAGCATAACTAAAATCTTCGTTACATGCCTCAGTACAGACAGAAGACTTACTAATGGTTTCCAGAAGCCCCTTTCGTAACATGAAGAACAGCAGCATGTTATCAAGATACCTATTAAAATTTGTTGCGTTAGAATCTGCTTTGGAGTAAAATTTAGAAGTAGGAAAACACAAGCATGTGAGTGAAGTCTTAAAGAACTGCATTATTGAAAATACAAAGTATTTTACAAAATATATAAAATAATTCTTCTAGTATATGAGTTTATAAGTTATAATATCAATTATTTAAAGTCCTTTCCATCTCTCATTTTCCACCCCACTGCGCCTCCCCTCTCAAGTTTCCTGTACATCCTTTATTTACACAATGAAATGGTAAAGAGGTTGAAAGTTACTGGAAGAGTAAAGAGAAACAAATGGAAGCCCATCGACATACTGATGCTAATCTGGAATAATTCTATTTGTTAGGAGGAAGTGTAGTCATAGTTCATAAGTAACACATCTTCAAACTCTCTTTTAGAGACTTTCTCTCTTTAGATAGAGGTATCACCAGAAAAAAAATAGTCTCAGTTTCAACATTTGAAAGCAAGGCATAAATATGAATGCATATTTCACAAAACATATGCATTTCTATAGACTTTATATGATCAGGTAGCTCTTTTCAAATGACTTTACCTCTCTCTGCAACGCTGAAAATGATATTGCCCCATAGGAACATCCTAAAAAGAACACAAAAAACAAAAAACTGTATTAACTATAATAGACCTTAACAATTCTAAGTCATTTTAAAAATAGAGAAAAAAAGGGGGAGAAAATTGAAGCAAGTAGAAAAGCTTCAAAGGCAAATATTTTTAACATTACATTAAAACTCTATTAAAAAAAATCAAGCAACAATGAAGATGGAAAAAGTCATCTGGAGACAAATTGAAGTGACATTATAAGCACTAAATTACCACTAAAACCATCTGAATCCAAAAATGCTATTCTCTAGTGGAAATTCATTGCTTCAAAGTCACTGATATTGGAATATTGCCCAAACCTCCACCCGCTTCATGGAAAATTAGTGTTAAGTATTTTTGAAAACCAGACTTGAGTAACCTAATATAGGCAATTGCTGTTATTTGCTTTTGACGAGAAACAGTAGCCATCACAATTATACTTATTTTGTGATTAACTGTGGAGTCTTTCTGTAATGACCATGAAACATCCATATTGTATGCGCTATATTTATTGGATGACTTAGGTGGCTCAGCCCTATATTCTCCTATGTAACAGAGGTAGAAGTGCATACTGATGTTGAAAATGAAAGGTAACACTTTTTTGAAGTAGAAGATGTACAAACTATGGACTGTCAGTGTCTTACTGACAGCAATAAAATAGTGTTAACAAAATTTTAAAATATCCTTTCTGCTTAGGGCAAAAGATATAACATTGCAATATAGCACCATGAAACTCAGACCATCAGCTATAGCTTGAAAAAGTAGTGGTTACAGGGATGATGCATTTGGTCCCAGGGAAGTCTAATAAAGCCCACGTCAGGTGCCATAGCAATATTCTCACTTCACAGCTTTGCTCCAGGTACTGACATTACAACTGCAGTATGTGCCTAAAATAGCCCCTAAATCTCAGAAAGTGTCTCCTTATTGACTGTGCCTTTTCCCAGAAGTGTTACACTCTGGCTTCATGTTCAAAACGTGTATCCACACAGGGCACAGCTGCTACACTACAAGCTAAGACTGTGGCACAAGCTCAGAGGGCCACATTTTTCCTATTAGTAATTTTGTGAGATTCCATATGATTAAGATATGCGCTCAAGGTATGGCTCCCTAGAGCCTGATTCACAGCTCACAGGCTAATGCAAAAGTTCCCAGCAGCTTTAATGAGTCCAGTACAAATGCATACATTCATCTACCAGAAATAACCAGGTATTTAGCGTCTTCCTTTCCAACATTGCTAAACTGTATGAAATATAAGTAGGCCCCTACTGTTGTGCTAATCTTGCCGTTTTCAGTGGTCATGCTGTCCCTGTGGTGCAAGTGTGCAAACGGCTTGGCGGCTCCCCAGGACTCCAGGTACCGGGTCATGCGGACAGACGCTCTCATTTTGGCTCCATCAAGCGTGTGCCTAGGTCTGATGTGGTGCTGAGGACTTCGTTTTTCTCCCTGTTTGTCAGAGAATAAAAGGTGGTATCATTAACTTCTCAAGCATTAAAGCATCATCTTCAACCATGTATCTGCAAGACATTTCAGAGATTTATTTCTGAAGAGTAGGAAAAAAAGTGCTTTGCTGTAACCACCAACCATTGCTGTATTTATAGGCATCTGTGATAGCTCTCTTTGCCTGATCAATATATTAAAGAATTATTCAATAAAGAGGTTAGTGGTCCTGCTTAAAAACAACTAAGGACACAAAATGTGATACTACTAACCTTAGGGTTGATTACAAAGTAGGTCTTAACATTATGTTCCTTCAGATATGGGTCCCTCACATCTCCATCCCCATCTTCCACTTTGTAAGCGCCATTTAGATGTGCCAAGGTGACTGAAGTGATGTGAACACGGCTGAAATTATGTTTTAAAAGAATGACAAAATTACAAATACTAATCAAAAGCATCATTTGAATCTGATAAGCCCTGTAAGCTCCTCCTTTTTTTTATTTAATAGCGCTTACACTGTTTACTTCATTTACGAAGCTGAATCTCATTTTCAGAAAGTCTAATGGGTACAAATCCAAAGGTTTCCATCATGAAAAATATCTCTTAAGGGTATGGGAAATAAGGAATGCCCAATTATTTAACAGACTACAGTAACGAATTCGTTCAGTTTTCTACACAGTTATAGATAGTCTGATATATATATATATATATAGTCTATATATAGTCTATATAGGTATATAGTCTGATATAGACATAGATACAGTATCTGTAATACACAAATCTATGATTACAAAGGTTAAGAGAAAAAAACTCCTACCCGGGGACTCCACCAGCTTCCATGTGATTTGCAAGGGTAACATCGTGTGACCACACATCATACTGCCACTTCTGCAGCCCAATAACCCCACAGAGGACGTTGCCCGAGTGCACTCCCACGCGCATATTTATGTCAACTCCAGTGGCATCTCTCACTTTCCTGTAGTTGAGAAGAAAACCTGTGTTAAGATGTACAGTAGGACCTTTATGTTCTTTCAACTTACCTGACAGTCAAACTAACAGTGACAACGGCGATATCATTTTTTTCTTCCCTCACTGTCCAGACCACATCTGAATTTTGAACTTCCTATGGCTTTTGACAGAGCTGAGGCAGCTGTTAACACCAAGCAGATGTAAGCAGAGCTCTACACATAACACAGCTACTAATCTCTCCAGAAGAGGCATTTCTGAGTCACAGCTGGGTAATTAAAGTCAAGCAATCAGAACATATGTATGTCATAGAGGCACCTAACTACGTAAGTAGAAAATTATCTAATTAATTCAGATGTCTATGGGCTTAGATAGCTCTGTGCTTTTTGAGTTACAGGATTAAACTAGCCTATATGTCTTCTTTTTTTTAAAGGAGGTACTGAATTTAATAGGTTTAATCTGATATGCCAAATCCTACCATTAAGGTATAGTTCTCAAGTGCTTTTTTTCTGGAAAATGAAAACAACAGGAGCATGACTGCAAGAATTCCTTCAAATTGTGTTTTATTACCAGGAGAAGAGAGAGAAAGCTTTTTAATTCCCTCAGTCTCTCTCTATCAAATGTTTACTGATATCTCTTTTCATTTTGCTGTTTTGCGCTGCTGCCCTGTACCTGACGCACTTGCAAATGAAGTGCTCATAGGTGACTTTTGTAGGCAGTCAGCAAATAGCAAACGTCTTCTTGTTCTGCACAAGGAATATGATGAAATGCAAGCTTAACGCCCTGCATAAAGAGTGTTTCACAAAGCACTGCAAAGTGCAGGAGAGTATTTATCCCCTGGGAATGTTTTTCCACAGGTTGCCCTGCCACGTCCTGCAAAATAAGGTATGAAGGCTGACACATGGCAAGTGCTCTGCAGCGAAGGCAAGGCATGAGCAGAATGTGCTTCAGGATTGTGGCTTCAGAAGTTGTGTTCCTCTGGACCAACTCAGAAATCACTGTTACTTCTCTCTTGGTCTCTCTGACCAACTGCTCAGTGATGTGGGCACTCAATATAATCCATCATATCCTCATAGGACATTTGCTTAACTTCCAATTGATCCTGAAATGTGTTCTTCACAGACATGATTAGCTTGCTGCAGCTTGACTAAGCACAAGCAAGAGCTGAGGTCATACGGAAAGCATCTAATCTCTCTTAGAGGCTTTTCTCATTGGTAATGTAGCTAAGACTCACCTAATTTTGCTTTACCTCCTTTAACTCATTTCACTGAGCCTCACAGAATCACTGCATGGGTAAGCTTGGAAAGGGAACCCTGGAGATCATCTAGTCCAACCCCGCTGCACAAGCAGGGTCACTTCGAGCATTGCCCACAAGCGTTTCAAGACAGCTTTTGGGGATGTCCAAGGATGGAGATTTCACCACCTCCTTGGACAACCAATGTTCAACTAAGTAGTTGAACCGAGTGGTTAAACTTCTCATAGTAATAAGAAGTTTTTCCTTATGTTCAGATGGAGTTTCCTGTGTTTCAGTTTGTGTCTCTTGTGTCTCAACCTATTACTGGGCAACACCCTCCCATGCACTGTGGTAAGATCCCCCCCCAGCTTTCTCTTTTCCAGGCTGACTAGTCCAAGCTCTCTCAGACTCTCTTCATATGAGAAAAGCTCCAGTCTGTGGGCCTTTGCTGAACTTGCTCCATTAGGCCTCTATCTTGAACTGCAGAGCCCAGAACTGGACACAGACAGACACACATCTGTGTTCCAGATGTGGTTTCACCAGGGCTGAGTGGAGTGAAGGAGAGGACTGAGTAGTTAGAAAGTGCCTTGAGCACTCAGTTCCCTGCAAACTACCAGTTATAGAAACATAGTTCCCATTCTGGACCAGACCTGCGGGAATGAAATAATAATAATAATAATAATGATAATAATAATAATAATAATAATAATAACAGAATTTTCTTTGAGACCTTATCCATAACATCTTTCACTTTGAGTTCTCTGAAAGGTACCTCAGTTCATGGTAGCAAATCAAAGATAGTTTTTGACAATCTGCACAGCAAAGACGTTTAAAGGAGAAAGCTGCCAGGCAGACAAGGAGATGGGGCTGGGGGCCGAAGGCAACAGCATACGCATTTATATCGAAACATATTTTCCTTTGACAGATGAGCTTTTACCCTTGAAGCACCTAGCTAAGCTGTGCCAGCTGCCAAGACCACAGGCAGCACTGGCACCTACAGTTGGGCAAGCTGAGCATGCTGCACTGGGGCAAGAGACTGCCTGAAACACTGACTGCATTTATTCCAGCATAAAGCAGAGAAGTAAGGTAACCAAGGCAATCAATGGGACTATTCACATGTTTAAATGGCAATAATCCCTAGCCTAGTGAGGCTGAATTGCTCAAGATGGAGCTACTCATGTTTAGGAAACAGGACTGAATAAGGGTTTGTGCTACAGATCACTTGACATTTTGATATAGTTGCTCTTTTACCTCAGAGAGAACTTTGACTGGTAACAAAATATATACAGAACTGATAATCTAAATAGCAAAATGCTGAGTTTCAGTAATTTAGCCAATAAAAGGTCAATCTGGACCTCCATGGCTGAATGTGAACAAGACTCTAATCTGAAAAAAAAAAACTTAAACAGGTAAGTGGAAAATATATTAAGTGACGCTTCCAACAGTAAAAATAATACTGCTTTTAGGTTTAGAGGCCCCAAAAGTACCTCAATAAGTTCTCCAGTGCAAAGATACACAACAAAATAAAGAGTTGATTAATCAAGGGTAATTTTGGTTTACCTATAGGCCAGAACATGTGCCATAATACTTTGAAAGTATTTCAAAACATGGGGTACATGTTCCTTGTTTCTCATGGAGATGTAAAGAGGTAATCCCAGCACCTGCCTGCAAGGACACTGTGAATTCTGAGTATATAGGAACAGAGTCTGGGGAGAGACTTGGATCAGAATGTGCCTGAAAGGCAATTTCATAGGCTATCAACCTGCTCTTACGGAGGAGAACCTTATCACTCAGCATGAACAGCAACACTCGATAGCAGCTCACAACAACACTCGATAGCAGCTGGAGCAGAAAGCTACCTCAAATAAAACCGGGGAGTTGCAAAGTGTGAGGAATCTATGCATTGTTCTCTCTGAGCTAAAGAAAAGGACCCCATTGTCATCTGCAAAATCATCCACTTTGATCCTTGAGAAGGACAATTTATGGATCAGACTCGCATTGTTTCATCTTAACAGCTTGCAGCTTCCTTTACTTTTTTCTACTTTTTTCTTCCAACTAGAAAGCAGTAGGGTGTCCAGAGACTCTAAGTAAATCCTGTTAGCTCATATCTATCACACAACACCTGAAGCTATTAAAACCTAAGCCAGAAAGCTTTAATTTTCACTCAAATCCCGGAGGGAGCAGAGGGAGAAGAAAAAGAGAAAAAAAATCTAAGCAAAAAATAGGGGAGTGAGAACTTTGGGATAGACTTTTCCTTGACCTACTGCTCTATGGAAAGGATGCTAGCTTCATTTTCTAGTATGTTAGAGAGACTGATTGCTCTTATTATAATGATGTTTATCTTTTATATCTAAATAAAAAGGAAAAGTATCCAATTAAAGCCCCTGAGGAAAGAAGTAAACTTTAATGCTTGACAAGAAGTATTCAATGTAACATCAAAAATATGTTTCTTTGGACCTGAAGTAGAGTAAAAATGGTTTGGGGTAAACAAAAAAACAATTAAGAAAATGCAGCAACTTCACTCTTCCCAGAACTGAGGTTTATTTTACAAAAGTTAAGATTAGAGGATTAGAGGATTATTCTTTAATGTCTATTTAATTAATCACTTAGATGATACTACTCCCTTTGCATTTCCTGATG
>JAUBNY010000002.1:5370265-5386480 GCA_032275445.1 Crypturellus soui | reverse complement strand
CCTTTGCATTTCCTGATGGGATGCAAATGACACACAGAGCTCACAAGGCTGTGGTAACCCCCTACGTTACTGTCCAAACAGTTGTGAATGTCACATCTGAAAATATTGCAACTGAAATGGAAACTTATGGGAAAATGTATTGAGTTTTCAAACCAAAGTCCAATTGTTCCAAAAAATAAATCACACAGGTCACTAGCCATTATCCAGATTACCACTGGATGAAGCGGTTTTTTTGCACAATGTAGGTGGCCTAGAAATACCATGATTTTAATCAAAGGAATCTTAAGTTTCCTACTGGGAAGATATTTGTGACACACAATTACTGTAAGCAATCACATTTTGACAGTTAAAACCTAAAAAGAACTTCAGATATGAATAAAGAGATGTAAGTATCTGACTTAGCAATGGATTATTTTGTCCCCTTCTCCCAAAATGGTCTCTAAGTAAGACAGTAGAATCAGACCCTTGCTTAACCAATGAGGTCCAACATATTGAGCTGAAGTTCCTGGGTAGGCATGTTCAGCTTTAAGCACCTTCATACTGAAATGTGTGCAGCTTTCGTGGCAGAAGTATCAAGGCCAACTAGCCTACAGAAGATTTATTTCCATGATGCACTGAGTTATATCTGGAAGATTGGAATCACCTCCACCCATTCTCCATCACCTATTCAATCAGAGGAATCCTCAAGTACGTCTTAGGCTGCGTCTCCTGAAGTATTCAGACATCAGCTATAATCCTTTTTCCTATTTCACAATCATATCAGCCTCCTGTTATTACTTGAGTTGCTTGCAATAAATCAGCATTACTATTTCAAAAGCAATCATGTTATGATTTTCAGTTAACTTTTTCTACTTTCTTCTTCAGAGATGGAAAAAGTATAATCATGATGAAGAGGGAAAAAAAAAGACAAGTAATCTACAAATCTAAAGACCTGTTCATTCAGAACAGAATCTTGAATGGTGCCTGAACATGTTAACTGACAATACTTTTCAGAAAGTCCTAGACAATTACAAAAAAAAAGAAACTAAACCTAAACTTGAATTCTAGTGAAATATGCTCATTTTATTTCATATTTAGCAACACAGAACACAGCCCTCTCAGCTCATGGAGCAGCAACCCATTCAAGACATCTTCAGTGCAAATGCTTGGTAACACACTATACGGTCAGGATTTGAGGCATCTTAAGAGAGTCTTTTATTTTATTTTTTTTTTCAGAAGTCCAGACTTCCACTGAGCATCAAACTTAACAGAAGCCAGAAGCTCTGCTCTATCACAGGATCATTTGACCAGGAGGTGACTGGCAGCATCCATTTATTTTCTGAGGTTGACATCAAGATTACCATGTTAGACATTGAACCTTGGTGCAAAACCTACTGCTGCTCAGAATGCTCCATGCAAGAAGCCCAGCTACACACAGAAAGGAGTGTTTGTTAAAAAAATCTCCATGCTTACTTAATGGCTTCACACATATCCAGTCCCATTTTCACACAATTCTTGGCATGATTTTGAAGAGATATAGGGAGTCCAGACACACAGTAATAGCAGTCACCTAGAATTTTAATTCTCATACATTCATTTTCCTGGAGAAAAAAAAAGAGAATATGATTTTTTTGATCAATAATGAACATCTACTTAATGAAAAAAAAAACCCAGAAAGCTGTTTTCTTTATTAATGACATCCTTTGCAACTTCACATGCTGAATGCAGTTTGTTCTAATGCTTATAAAAATGACACGTAACAGACAAACATAAATCTTCTGATTATATTTCAATCTCTTCTGGAATAAACTAGAGGCTGTGGTCACATCATCCTAAAATTACTTTGATTAATTGGGCTCTATTGCCCTCCAACCTCTTAAACGCTTTTACAAAGATGAGAAAATGGATTGTAACATTTTTCTTGCATTTTCTAATCTTTGTTCTTGTAAATCAACCTGCTTAGAGTGCTCTCCACCTTCAAAAGCCTGACACTGCCCCATAAGCTCTCTATATTGTTCCTATTAGCAAGAGCTATATCGTAACTTTCTAAGTGTGAAGATTTTAAGGACATTAACCTCTGAACTCTGTGCACAGATTGTCTTAATGATGGAAGCCCAATGTCACTTTCAGATCAGAGCCAGATTTCTTATCTACTGGGTTATCACAAATTCAGAATAACACAGAATCAGAATCATAGGATTATTTTCATTGGAAAGTGACACATTACAATTTACACTAATATAAAGGAAAACCTTCACATGATTAAATTCTAATCCTCCTGCAAAGAGCCTAAGAAATACTGTCAGGTGGAAATGGGGCCCCCAGGACAACAGAACATACTAGAAATCACTCAGATATTTAAAATAACAGGAGCAGCTCAGTGGAAACTCACCTTTGCAATCTGATCAAACTTGCCAAAGAGCTCATTCAGCATGTGCACCAGTTCCCCTGGGGAGCAGTCGCTGGCCAGGCGAGTGAATCCCACAATATCAGCATATAAAATGCTGCAGCAGAAATGAACAGACCCTGCGTTAACACTTCCTTCCTCCAAACTGAGATTTATTCATCAACAGCATAATCTGAAAGCAGGTATTCAGCACTGGACAGAATCATGTCCATAAAACCACCGTGTGATACAGTAAATAAATGATCCATTCACTTGACTCAGAATAGAAGATACGAGGTATGCATTCTATGTCTATATTTGTAACACATATTCAGAAAATATACATCTTTTTATACTCACAAATGGGCAAAGTAATAAGGGAATTTAGATCAGTAAGCATATTTGTTATTAGAATTTGTTTAATAATATTTTATCAACATCAGACATTCCAGCCTGTATTTACTTGAGAAGGGAACTGAGTCCTTCTTTGACCACTTGCTACCCAGACCGTGAAATTCAAGGTTGCTTGATCAGATATTCAAACTATATGGTATATTTCCAGTCACCAAGTAAAAGAGACTACTTCAGAGAACTAGGCTAAGGTACAAGTCTATGTGCTCACAAATGGGAATTAACTTTCTAAAAAGTATCCTGGAATATTTGCTTTGAAAATGTCATTTCTGGGAATGCTGTTCAAATGACATTTTCCAATAAAAAAAAAAAGAGAGAAAATAATTTGAAAAGAGGAAAAAATATTCAAAAATATTTGAAAATATTTGAAATAGGCTTCAGTGTGTTCAATGCATTTCTATTTTCTATCCACAAAACTAGCAAAGAGGAAAATCTCTTTTTTTCTGATTTTAGGAAATTTACAATTAAATAATTAACATTTCAACACAATAACTATTTTGAATACTGAACATTAAGTCATTGAAAAGCTCATTAGAACAATTCACTTTCTAGTTACTTTCTTATTACTCTCTTTTCAAACTTTCTCTCCATGTTGCTAGTAAATTTTGCTAGAGTGCACTACCTGACATTGGTGTGCCTTTTGACATACAAATTGTGGAAGTTGTTGGTGTTTTCCAGCTGGCCTGCCTTGGGACCTTGCAGCCGCTGAATGATCTCTGCTTTCATTTCCATGGCGATGTGAGCAGGCAGTAAGGAAAGCAGGAGGCGCTCCTAAAATAAGAAGTTTGTAATTTCTTTAAGAAGAACCAAATTATCAGAGGGACAACATTGTATGGGACATATGTTTTTGTGAACACACTAGAACAGTTCTGTGAGGCAAGAGTTAAATAAAAGAGACATAATTTTTCCCAGGTCTCAGATTTGACACATTCTAACCATGAAAAACATTTCCTGAACTGAAATAGTAATGTTGTATTTACAGGCAGTTTAGCCTATAGGCATGTAGCTAGGCAGCTACATGCCAAAAAGGTCACTCTATTTTCATTTTTAGTATGGTTCACTTGTTCTTGGTGGAGATATTTTGTGAGCCATAAAGAATGCTGGCAAAACCACTTCTTTTCTCCCATCATGACAGCCTGCGGATTCTGCAGAGCTCGTACTCTTACAGGTTCAAACAGAAATTGTGTTGTTACTTGCACTAGTCAATAATTATCATTAATTAGGTAACAAAGAGGTGAGCGCTTTCAGCTCCAAATTCTCATTATTGTGCTCCTGTTGTGTCTCATAGTGTCATGCTATCACAAGCCAGTAACTATCTCCCTCTGACCTTGCAATGATGCTGGACACACGGCGATGGGGACCTGCAAATCAAGGTTGCCACTTACATCTTTGAAACCAGACAGGACTGCAAAGGCTTCTTGGCTTTCAACAGGAAATTATAGAAGCTATGAGCAAGAGAATCATAAGGGGAAAATGAAAATAGAGTGCCCTCATTTTGTTGATAGCTGCATGAAACACAGGACATTTCCTCTCTTTTTATCTCCAGGCCAGATCATTATCCCACTCTGCAAAAAATTCCCCCATGAAATTGTTCACCAGATCACAACTCCCACCCACTCCAGAGGAACATTTTCCCTCCACCTTTTCCATTGTACAAGAGAAGGATTACGGCCAGAGGTGGCTTTAGAAAACTGCATTTGGTGGAGCACACTGCAAAGTATCTCACCAGGTCCAGCTAAATGGTTCAGCCATCCTGTCAATTAGCATTTTACCAAGAGGTTGTATCAACTCACACATTAAATTTCAAGCATATATACATATATTATATATATAAAAATATATAAACTACAAGACAACTGTAAGTGATGCTGAATCACAGCTATTTATGAACACACTGGCTGAGCCGGTCAGCTAGCCAAATGCAAAACGGTTCTGAACACATTGTTCCCTCTTTCTCTGCAAGTAAAAGAGCCTAAGAAAATCAGAATATTAAAAAAAAAAACCCTTTTTTAAAAATCTTTGGCAGTTCAGAATACATCAGAAGAAACAGGAACAATTCCTAATCAGGTTGTTTTTCTTGATGCTGTACACTTAAATTTCTGCAGACTGGTGCAGCACACAGCAAATCAAGAATGCTGCTTACAATGGCTTTTTACCCAGTAACTTTTGGACTAATTTCATCAAAAATATGGGAAACTTCAAAATCTGGGATGGGATACATCACAACCTAGGTGAACTGACATACAAGACATTGACTTTGTGGCAAATTCTATTTGTAGTCAATAGAAAAACCATCCTCAGAGCTACAGCCTGAAAGAAGTAAGAGTGAATGCAGGTCAAGACGATAATGCAGCATTTGAAAGTCTTCAGTCTAGAAAATACAACAGTATCTTATTTTGATGCAACAGAAACACCACTATGGCAATGATTAAAATCCCTTAAAATGTCTTGGAGCCACTACTATAGCTACTGAGTGAGCTGCCTACCTTCTGGAACTGAAGAGTTTCTGTGGTACCAGGCAAACCATGACTTGAGTTACTGCTCTCCCATATGTACACATCCAAATTGATTTGTCATCATTTCCCCTGAACTATACCCTCTATTTTACCAGTCATCTGCCAAAACTGCACTGATATTCCAGATATAAGATGTGTAAGACAGACAAGGATCTTATACAAAGCCTTACAATCAGGTTAGGGTGATGGTTCTCGAAGGGTTAACATAAGCAGTGACTCCGTTCATTTGATGAAGAGACTTCATGATCATTTAAGTGAATTTTAATGATCATTGAAGTGAAATTTTAAGGCTGCTGAAGCCAGAAGCTGATATCAGAATTAGAAAATCAAAGCACATATGCATGAATGAGAACATCACTCAATTCTCTCTGTCTGATCATTAAGGAATATGAGTTCCTATGCAATTTTTTTTTTCTAGAAGGCAGGTGCCAGGCGTCCCCAAGGGGCATAGCTGCTCTCAAGACCAAGGGGAACCAGGAGTCAAATGTGAAAGCAGAGCAGACAGAGGCCAGGGCCTCACCAGCCACTGCCGAATCCTACAGAACCTGAGCCAGGAAGACCTGGGGATAGTAGCCAGGGCCAGCCAGAACTCCAGATCATCAGGCAAGGCGATGATGAGGCGATGAGAAAGGTCCACAGGCAAGCTGGGAAATCAGTTACAAGTCAGGGTCTACTAAATCAGAGTCCTAGACCTACTAAAACACTTATCAAGAACCGAAACCAATCCAGGTTTTCCTTAGAAACAGAAGTATGCATTTTAAAGTTAAAAGGACCATTCTACACACTTAACATGCCCTGCTCTTTGGCTGCTGAATAAATCTCTACATGTTTAGCTAACATCCTTTGGCCCATCCAATAGCCCATTTTAATGGCAAGAAAAGTTACTTCAAGTAAAAGTTAGTTCAAGAAGTTTGCTTCATCCAAATATAAAAAATGAACTTACAGTACAGAATCTGTCCCACTCCTTGTGAAAGAGTGGCAATGAATTTTAATAATGTAAGCCATATGTATTAACAGCTTTTTATTCAATAAAACTAAGAGTCTCCGTTTGTTCCACAAGTCACTTTGGAGCCTTGAAAGAAGAGAAAGCAGACTCACGTTAGCTGGAAATCAAAGAACAGGCAGGTCTCTAGAGGGTATATACTGCTATTGCATTTATAAAGCAGCCCTTTTGTTTCCTTATAATGCTCTAAACAAAAGGGAACAATAATGATTTTCATTAAATCTATTTCTTCTCTTTTGTTTATTTACATAATTCGTTTCTTGCAGAAATTTCTCAGCCGCTCTTTAATCGTATATTTCAATTTTATTTGTGAACTACTAAATTTGAAAAGTTTTAAATTAAAAACTATGATCCCAATGGAAAATAAACTTGAAGTGTTTTGAGAACAATTTATCTTTATTTTAAGGAAGTTGATCAGAAAAAAATCAACAGCATAAGTGATGCGTCACCCATAAATGCTCATTGCTATTTCTCACTATACAAATCATAATTTACTCTAACTCATCACAAGGGCTAAAGCTTGCAGAAATATATTAGTTTTCTAAAACTCTGAAATAACTTTTTCGATGTTACCATCTGCAGTATTTTCTAAAGTGCTTTCAAAGGTATTTATTTAGGTATATAAAGACGCAGACATAACCGTGAGGACCATAGTCTCTTCAGGGGATGTAGGTACCTCCCATTTGACACAGTGTCTACCTGCAAAGAATGTCTCCAGCCCCTAGGGGCATGTTTGGACAGGGGTACAATGGAGCTTTTTGCTTGGATAAAGTTTTGGCATGTGATGGTTAAATTTTTGCATGCAACAGTTTCTTTCCATTGTTTTTTTCATGTACTTTGGAGTAGGCTTGAGCTGGTTTCAAATGTCACAGAACAATCCATAATTTCCACAGGACCAATATTGCAGCCCACTGCTATTTACAGCTGGTAACATCAGCCCATTACAGATTTGTAGCTACAAATGCTGCAGAAATGGAATGCCTGACTTAACAAATGCCATGTTTTTGTGAATAATCCAGAGGTTAGATAATGCACAATGTCTGCAAGTGACCTAGGTTCAGATCAATTGTCTGCTAAAAGAAAGCCCTCTCTTCCCATACTCACAGGAAGCTACTTATCTGTGAACATGAGGTTAATTTTGGAGGTAGATCCTTGACTGTCTTTTCAGACGAAACTAATTTTCTCCCCAAAGAAATGAGTAAGCAATCACAGGAACACAGACACACGGAGTGGTTGAGGTTGGAAGGGACATCATCTCATCTAACCCCCCTACTCTAGCTGGGTTGCCTAGACCACATGGCCCAGCACCCACACAGCTTTTGAATACCTATAAGGATGGAGGTTTCACCACCTCTCTGGGCAACCTATGCCAGTGCTTTGTTACCTGCACAATAAAGGTCCCCCTTATCTTCAGATGGAGCTTCACGTGTTTTAGTTTGTGCCTGCTGCCTCTCATCCTGAAGACTTAAGTTATTTAACTTATTTAACTGATTTAACTTAAATAACCTCCCTTCCTTGGAAGCTATTTCAACAAGAGATCTATATAAACAGTGCTCCATCAAACCAAGTGTGGTCTAAAGTTTGAATAAACTTTCTCAGTGATGCAGCAAAGTTAAGCCTTTATAGTTACACCTAATTCTGCCAGGTTTGTAGCTCATGCTCTGAGCAAATTCTAGAAATGCTTTGGGGACAAAAGGTTCTTTCACACTCAGGTGCTGCAAGTGAAGCTCTCATTGCAAAAGCCCACATTTAGTCCACAAAACATACTAATCAAGGGATGACACCACACATACACAGACAATTCTTCTTTAACATGTTACAATAGAGGTCTGCATCTTATCTGATGGTAGGATTGATATCTGCTGTTCTCCTGCATCCTTTCCCTTGTGTTATGCCACAGAAGCCTGGAACTATCATATGGCACTGCATGCCAAAACACTGGCGGCTTTTTCACTGGACCAAGTGCACCCTTCTTTGGTCACTCTCCAGCTCTGGCGGCAGAAAAAAAAAAGTCTTGACACTAAGGGCAGAAATAGCCACGCAAACGAGGCACCTCACATCTTCTAGCATATCTACTTCCAAGTTTCTTTTTCTCTCAACAGGAAGGGTGACATTAATAATAATGTCCTTCGCTGGCTTCAGCAAACTTCCTAATCAGTAAATTCAGGTTTGCAATCTTCAAATATCTGTTTTTCAGCATCTAACACCATCGCATTGAAAGGATGACTCCCCAGACATACTATTTTCATTCAGACAGGACGGAAATCCAGCAGGGTATGCAATGTCTAAATCCAATGTGTTTTTTAATATGGTCAATGGAAAATGAAGGGGCTATGCCAAAAGCCAAGATCCAAACTATGCTGCACAAAGAAGCAGGAAACACAGTTGCTGCTTCCAAACATTAACAGAAAACAATTTTAAGAAGAAGAAAGGAAAACAGATACTGTCAAATTTACCCTAAGAAGTAGCTCTACCCTCCAAATCCATGTTATTTCATAAACAAATGTATGCGGCTACTTCAAATAAGAAACAAAACAGAAATCCCGCACCTTATGAATTTCAGTAAAATGATTCTTTCAGAATTATTTTTACCTTCTAGAAATGTAAATAAAACATTTCTAGACTTGCATCCTAAGGCTTTATTCTATGCATAAATTGAGATCACAACCCACTTTGTTTAATATCTATCAGTCTGGAATATTTTTACCAGATTAAGTAAGAAAGCAAATTTCTTTACAGGTGTATTTGGTTGCATATAGCCCCATGCAAAAGCTGAAGCTACATGCTGCGGCACCCTACACAACACCAAAACAATTCTGCAAATAGCACTCGATATACTGGGATAGCACATGCTCCACAACAAATTCCCATGCCTAGGACCTGTAAGTATTTTAAGGTTGATAAGTAGCTTTCACTTGGATCTTAGAAAACTAACTTGGATATTCTTTGGCCTAGGGATTTCCTTGCATAGAGGTATGAACCACGTGACAGATGTGGCGATGCAGCAGTGGGCTCAGAAAGGCAGCACTGCACTGGGAATAACTGCCACAAAACTGGGGAATACAGCAGCCCTTGCCAGGCTGCTCAACAGCGCATCTTTCATGGAGGTGTTTGTGTGAGGGAGCTGTCTCCGCACTCGCTCATCAGCTGATGCCAGAACCAACCTAATGCCAAAGCTGCTGAACAAAATCCTTTTCAGTAGGCAACTGAATGTACTGTATGAATATGGGGCCTTTTCACAGCAGGAAACTGAGTTATTCATGAAGTAAGAATGAACTAAAAGTGAAGTGAGTTCTCAAAGGGCTACAGGTCTTGTGTTAGACTTTCCATGTTGTCACTGAGACTCTGATCACTTACTTTAAACTTTCTAGTATGAAAAAAATAGCATGCTCTTTTAGGAAAACACTGTAAACGGCCACAAGGACTAACAGAGGCAGAAGGTTACGTGGCCTCAGCATATATATGAAGTCACTCTTCTTCCACATGGGTGACTGCTCTGTTTTCCTACACATATTCAAAACATGCACTTGATACTTCCCTCAACATTTCAATGAGCATCAAGCTGACTTGACTCTTTACTTTTAAATATGTCCCTGAAAATAAATAATAAATTTTACACATCCTACATCCATCTGCATTTCAAGGGATCCCAAACATCTGTAGTTCTACTTAGACGTCATCAGATTTTTCTGAGATTCATCTATTTCATATGCATTTGCATTCCAAATGTATTATTAGAAATTGAATAAACTATGGCATTGCCACTTCCTTTATTCTTATCTGCATTTTCATTTATCCTGTTCATAGGTCCCAATTAATTCATTCTCAGTCAGTCATATCTTTAAAATGCTAATGCATGCAATGCTATGCAACAATGTACTTACGCTTTTGACAGTCTGGATAATAATTTTGACTGAATGAAAAAATAAAATTAGCAAGAAACTCTGGCACAATGATTTATGTGAATAAGCTACAGCATATCTATTGATAGCATTATCCATTCCTTTAATGATGATCCAGTCATTTGACAACACTCAGAACCCTTCCACAGAGTTTGGACAAAATTATTAACAACAATAATATAATTTAATTGCTTTTTCTATGCAAAATTAATGAGACTTCAGCTAATAGAAATATGTTATTCAGATGCTACTGGTTCTAAATTGGGTTACAATATATCATTTGTTCCTCAAACTAATTGAAAATGCACGCATTAATTTATAATAACTGTAGAAAATACATATAACGGAGGCAAATTAGTTCTACAGTTTGGACAAGATGAGCAAAATGGAAAGTTTCTTAGACCGAATAAACGAGCAAACAACTCTCATTGGAAAAGCATACATTAACAGAACAACAAAAGATTAGTCTTTAAGATCAACAATTTGTATAGAAAGCAAGAACTTGTGAATTTATTGAAATTATCCTGATAGACTGATAAAATAAGCAGATATCCTTGGATATATGCGCAGAGCGTTTGTACATGACAAAAATAGTCCCAGGCACATAAACACTTCCATTTTCTACTTTTATAAGTACTGTAACAAGCTGTACATAATTTGCTCCCTGTGGTACCAGAAAATAAATGCTTGCTGTTAATGTATGTTGATCATGCAAGAATATATATTTAAGATAAATTGAAGAAAATCTAAAAACAAAAGAATAGCATCAATGCAAACTCTATTTGTAAATATGTAGATAAAATGGATTCAGTAATTTAAAATTCTATTCTTCACAGACTGATTTGGTCTAGCAATCTCTAAATTGCAAAATTACAGACCAGGAGTTGCCCATCTGGATTAAATCTACTATCTGCAAATGTGTTTTCCAGTGTTGTCAATGCAGATCACATTACAGTTACACACAATCCTTTGAACATGAGAGTTTTTCTACTTAATTAATTGAAAAAAAAATGCATAGTAGCCCCCAGTTGTTGAACCATAACTGCCCTGGGCTGCCTGAGAGTGCTTTTCAGTGCTGTAAAGGGCACTCTTCATATTTTGGACAGATCGATTCATGCACAAAACCAGAAGTGACTTGCAAAGCTAAGGGTATTTATCAAAGCCAAGTTACTCTCTGTTTCCTTCAGTCATCTCACATGTGACCAGAGTCTCCAATATAGCTTGGAGTTGAGAAGGAAGAAAGATAACAGGATGTACTCTGACTAAAGCATTTTTAAAGAATCACAGCTGCCATCATATAAAGAAAATCCTTCAAAAATGATATATTTTTCCAAACATGGAAAATAGAGAATATAAATTCATTAGAATACATGCAAAAAAGTTCTAGAGAAGGAACTTGCTCAGAGTAGCTTTTTTTTTTTTTTTTTCAAGTGCAGTGCCTCATCTTATGCTCTTTATTCCTAGCAATCTCTTTTACTCTGATCTTCAATAACTTCGCTTTTTTTTTTTCTTTCATCCTTGCAGGGATGCTCACATGCAATGATCAGGACTGACTCCAGGCTTACTTTTCCTCATGGAACTTCTCATACAAGCTGTTCAGAGAAAGAACATAGTACAAACATTTAATCTTGACCATGTCTTATGTTCACACTCTTATTCATGCCCCATAGATCATTCTCTACTGCTACACTTACCCAGCCCAGTCAAATCTAAATGTATCCTATTATATCTGCATCTGTCATAGGCAAAGACAGTCTCAGTTCCCTGAGCAGTTCCACCTCTTCAAAGAAAGGCTGCAAGTAGAGACTGGTCTTCATCTTTCCTCTTTTAGCACTTTCAGAAGAGTTCATCCCACTTTGCAAGGACTATCCAGAGGCTGGTAGCAGAGAGGGTTTATTATTATTATTATTATTATTATTCCTCTCTCTTTTTTTTCTTTTTATAATCAAATAGCCATATTTGAAAAAATGTGAGAATAATACATAAGAAGCTTGAATGGAACTAGTATATCATATACTCACAATCACTAAACTGACTAATTTCACAAAAAAATGCAGCCATGGAAGTGGCCCTGATACACTTGCAAAGGTTGGATTCATGATGAAACACAGCACGTTTTCACAAGCAGGAGGATTCTCAGTGAAAGACTGAATAAAAAAATTTACATTCTAAGAGAAGAAAGAAAGAAATACATGAGCAAAGTATAGGTCCCATGAGACAAAAAGGCACGGAAGAAGATACTAATTTATTGGCAGAGAGACATGAAAGAAGAAAATAGAATAATACTTTGAAGACTAAAATGCATTTTGAGTGCCTCTAACAAGATCATCTGGCAAAACCTAAGGGTGCTTCAAATGAAAATGACAGAGAAGGGATATTTGGTGATGAAGTTATTTGTAGGATGGTTTTGAATCTTCAAAGTGTTGTAAAAAAGGGAAAGGTCAGCTGCAGTTCCTGGCTGCAGCAGATAGGTATTTCATTAGGGAAAAAAAAAAAAGCAAATCTAGAGCAAGGTAAGGGATTTTACTTGGTGTCCTAAAAAACCACCTCCGTAAATCAGGGAAATAAAGGGTAAGAAATATCAGCAAGGGAGAAAAACAACATTTTGTTTATCACAAAATAGAGTAACCACAAACACCTGTTAGCTGGCAGTAGATGATAGGTATTATATTATAGATATTAGTAGCTCTTAGAAAGCATGAAACTATGAGAGACTCTTTAAACAGAAGCAGCTGTAATGGAAGCCCTAACTAGGGTGAAATGAGAACCATACAAAGCTAAGAAAGGGCTGAAACAAGATAATTTCTTGTGATCCCAGGGTACAAATTGCAAGAATCTTGCAGACTTCCCATTAATTGACTAAAAGAAGCTTTGCAGCCAGTTTTCTTGGGTCAGGTTAATATCCTACACAGAGACCAAACTGCATTAAAAAAAAGTAGAAATACAAATGTATTTTCAAGTTACAGTAATTTACAGAGCTGGAAGCCATTTTACTTTTCTTCCTTTAAAAACAAAACAGACTTAAAACAGTGTATACTTCAAATAGATTTTGGTTGCAGTAAATGAGTAGACAGAATTTATCCTTGAATACACACTGATATTTCAATTAAGTACACAGTGGTTTATTTGGCTGACCTCCGAATGTATGAAAAATATCATGTTGAGCAGAAAGGGGACATAACAAGTAATCAGGCAAGTTGGTTCCAGAGCAGCACTAGTAGAGCGCAGAATGGATTTAGCCAGTATTTCTAGCAGTACTTATCAGCAACTTGATTTAAAAAAATAAAAACAACATAAAAATTCAGAGGTGAAAGGGCAGTAGCAATAGGATCACATCCCCTGTGACTGGCTTCATGGGCTTACATTGCATTATCCAACCTCCTGATGTTTATTCAAGACTCTTCTCTATTTTTTTATGCAAATGCAAATAAAATGGAATAAATCCTCATGCAAACATATTATTTGAAAGCAAACCTATGAGGAACCACTCTAAAATTTTGCCTCTGGTTGTGAAAAAAATGTTGATCATTTAAGTCAAATCCAAATCTCTGTTTTGAAGGGGACCTGTAAAAATCAAATTATGTTGACAAAATGAGTTGCTGAAAATACATGAGGCAAATGTAAAAGTGCTAAGTGTTTAAATTTGTGTCCTTTCTCTCTCTTTTTCCTTTTTTCATTTTAATTTCTGCTTTTTTTCTTTGTCATCATATAACACATTAAAACAACTGCAGGAAGACAGAAAGAAAGTGCATTTGTGGATTCCTCTCTAGTTCCTTATTTTGCTGAAATCTGACACTTTCATTCCAGTTTCTACAGGGAGAGGAAGTTCAGGGTGTTTAACTTTCACGCTTGCAGCATTTTAAAAGGTTACATAAGATTTTTTTGAAGACAGAAAATTTATTTTCATCTTTGATCATATCTAAACCTTTGTTCCAACCACAGTTACCTCAGCTATCATTTTTGAGTTTCATTCCTTTACTGCCCCATTTGTTATCAATAAGATTTTTTAAAATCATTTAAAGATATTTCTGCTCTCCAGATCGCAGAATCTGTTTGGTAACTAGAGGACTGAAGCAGGAACAAGCTGGCAAGGAACTTCAAAATGAACCTCAAAAAAAAAAAAAAAAAAAAAAGCTCCAACCTAGCCAGATTGCTGAGAAGACCCTAGGGCAGTGAGCATGCCTCTGCCCTTAGCACGCTGGCATGACTCAGTGAGGAGAAACGATACAGGGGCATATTGGAGTAAGAACCCTCCAGCCAAAGTTCTTCAGAACATGTGCGCTGCCATCATAAATGCTCATGTGGGCCATCACTTAGAAAAAAAGTATTTAGAAATGACATACAGAATGACAGGATGATTATCAATGCTACAGAAATACAGATCTACCTGGGTGCAGCTATACAGAACGTATTTAAAACGTCCAAAGGATATTTACCCAGAATTAAAGCACGTATTTACATCATGGAGGCCTATATAGAAAGCAATTATACTGTAAAGAATATTGAGTTCGCTATATTAAGCTGACTGAGAAGTATCTTCCAGTGTAATGTTGCTGATAACAAGGCCAATGTGGTCTATTGACTTGTAAAAAAGACTTTCATGGATCTTTGCCTCTTTATAGGATATTTACTGACAGCACTGCTGACAATAACATGTTCAGATATGCTTACTGCAAAAGTCATACAGAAAAACATGAGGGACTCAGAAAAAAAGCTGAAAGAACAATCAAATGTCTGGAAAAATCTGAGTAGAGAGACGAGAATTTAATATGGTTATGACTTATAAATAAAAATTTAAAAACAAAAAAGGAGGTACAGTATTCTGTGATTCCTACTTATGTAAAATATTTTTTAATCTAGCTTAAAAGGACATAATAAGGACAAAGAGGTTCTAGTAGGACTGAGATAATTCAATTTAGAAATAAAATGACAATTTAAAATTACAGTTTTACAATAGAGAAAACTGGACTGGCTATCAAAAGAAATTCTCTTTCAGAAAAGAAATGCATTTTAGTTATTAGTTTTTGTGATGCAGCTGACAAAATTGCAGATAGTATGAAGAAAAATAACATTTGCCTGTCAGATATATATTGACTCAGATTTATCAGTATATCATGAAAATGTGGTAATTAGTATCTGCTTAACCTATACATTTTACTCTTAGCACAAAATAAAGCAGCATGACTCATCACTTTGTCTGAGGATGTAATAAATCACCACAGTTGAGATCAGCACATTTAGAGAAACTGCTGAAATCTCAGCTACTTCACTGCAAAGTGGCAAATGACTTCTCTCCTGAGGTATTGAAAAAAATAAACAAGCAAACCATATCTGCAGGAATTGCAGTGTTTCTATCACTCTGTTTCACATATTTCTAAAGGTTATTTGCTAAACTCTTCATTTCAAATAATGAAATATGTAAGCAATAATGATTGCTAGATTTCCAGTGATGGTATTTCATCCTCTAATGATGAGATATATATCACAAAGTACAGAATCAGGAATTTTCTTTGCCAGTAAATATTAAATTTATTAAGATTATTGGCTAGATTATTGTCTCCTACATTTTTCAAAAAAAAAAAGAGCTGTAACTAATTGTACAATAAAATAAATTCAATCAACAAATAGTGGTAGACAGAATCAAAACATAAAGGCAATTGCTGCCAGAAAAAGTGAAAACTGCCCAAAGATATTATTGAAATGTTTTTAGCACCAAAAAAAGGGAGTCCTATAACTAATGGCATATGGCGGGGAGTGGTTTAAAAGAAAAAAAAAGCATATCCAGGAAATATATTTTTATATTGGAAATAATGCATTGGTACACTGAAAGTAATAGAAAATAAATCCATCCACTTAATGGTTTCAACATCTTTCTAATTCTAACTCTAATCTTAAGATTTAACCCTAATCCTTATCCTAACCCTAACCAAATCCTATTCCTAAACCGTAACCCTTACCCCTAACACTAACACTAAATCTAAATGCTAACTCTAACCCTAACCCAACCTCTAATCCTAA
>JAUBNY010000002.1:5320036-5342621 GCA_032275445.1 Crypturellus soui | reverse complement strand
GGCAAATAATAAAATTGTCATTTAGCATATGTGTTTCTACAGCAGGACAGACCGTTATCTTAGAATTTAGCTAGGCTAATAGAAAAGAGCTGATCAAAGAAGCAAAAGTTAGAGAATAATTATGTAAAAGTTATTACAATATGATGCCTACTCCTATGTGCAGTCTTAAACAGCATCCAATCCCCCGGCCTCAAAATAAAAAAAAAGCATGCTGTCATAGTTAAATCTTTTTGGCTTTAAAATGGACAACCTGTACAGTGCCTTGAGGAACAATCAAAAACATCCAGAAAAAGCAAGGAACACTAACATAAAGACAAAAAATGAATGACAGTTTGGAGCTATCTAGCCAGAATTTGGAAAACATTTAGCCATGGCTAGGAAATAAAAAAGACTACACAAGGAACAAAACTGCCTGATGAAAGAGTAAACCCAACATTTTTAAAGGACAAAACCAAAAATATTCCCACCACCACCACTTCTTATATACAGCGGAAAAATGATAACTCGTAGATATTTGGTTTAGCTTATTTTTAACAAATTAAGACCATAGTATCAGTATGTAATCACAGTATCAGTCCTTGATGAGATCAGAATGGTTGGGATGCTGATAACAATGCACAAGCATCGGATTAGCATATGTCCTGGCTCTGGCAGAAACAGCATGTGTTTACAGCAGGGAAATACTTTACATTCCAGCGATACCTGAAAGTGCTATTAAATCCCTGAATTCTTTTGGGTCAAATGCCCTAAAAATATGGCTGGCACTATATTCTCTTTTGTAGGACTTCTAACCACAAGGCTACCAGGAGTAGACGGAAAATTAACTGAAGTGCATTATCTCCACCTGGGTACAAGGGGAAGAGTCAGAGGTGTTAGACCTTGTGCCTAGCCTTGGATTAAAGCTGTCAATGGAAAAGCATGCATAAGCAGTTATTTTTCTATAAACCACGGCTGAAAAACTTATGACACAGCTGCAATTGCTACTGGAATCTTTCCTAGTGCTAACATCCATATTGCAGGAAAGATGCTGGTCAAATACAGATAAAGACTCAAAGAACTATGAAAGTCCTTACTTTCATAGAGGCTTAGCTAGTGCAAAAGCAGGCAGCTCCTTTTTTTTAACTGAGGAAAAGCTTATGAGGCAAACTGATGATAAGACTACCTAGCAATACTCTAATTTCAAAAGAAATGTGATGACACTTGGTCTGCCAGTCTACTGCATACAAAGGAAGTTCCACAGGTCCAATGATGAATAGGCTAGAGAAATTCCTACTAGAAAAAAAGGGGCAAAAATTTAGCATTCAATACCCATGCTAAAAAAAAGAAAAATACCTTCATATTTATGTGGAATATGTTCATATTTAACAATGTTCAAAACAAGTTTTTTTTTTCATTTATTTCTTCTGAAAGACATGCCTAGTTCAAAAGGAACTAGATCCTCGAATTAATGATGAAGAATTCTTTATCTTAATAGGACACTTTTATCTCAATATCTCTGACTGCATCCAACACTGAAAAGAATAACCAAAAGCTTCAGTGCTGCTGAAAGTAATATTAGGTGTATTTTTTTAAAAGGAGAGCAAAAGGAATGATAAAAACAGTAAGAAAGGGTCTACCAAATCTCCAAATAAGCACCTGCTTCTAAACATGGATTTTTCTCTACTGGTAAACTGAAGGTATGATTGATTTCCAAAATGCTAAAGGTGATAAACCAGTAGCAGATATCACTGCTAGACAGTGAAGAACTGAAAAGAGTCCACCAGAAAGACCAGCAAGATGAGAAGATGGTAGGAGAACTTGACATATGAATATAGACTGAATTAACGGGGTTTGTTCGGCTGAGAGAAGAGAACGTTAAGAGAAAACCTGAAAAGTATTTCTATAAGTTTTCACATTTCAATCTACGGGTAATGCCACATCTCTGGACTTTAATAACTGAGCTTTGTGAAGTTACCCCACTTTTGTTTGCAGTTTCTTTCTGTTATTTCTCTCCTTGGAGAGAAAATCTAATCCTCACCTATCTGTGGTCATAACTTTCATAAGAAAAAAATCTTTTTTCTAATTACATCCAGAAGTGTAAACAATAGTAATCAAAAAGTGTAGGGAAGACCCAAGGAATTACACTAATGGTACTCAGTCCCTTTCCCATGCTCATAAGAACCAACTACACAAGGTAGTCTCAGGAAGTATCTAACTATTCAGAACATTTAAAAGATTTTGCAAAGAAGGAACAGAAAATTAACAATATCCTGGAAATACTTTTAGGAAATTTTAAAAAATGGTCAAGATTTCCATGCTTTCCAATTGAAAATGAAAGTTAGAGATGAAAGACACTAATTGTACCACAGATCCCATAATTTATTTCTTTAGATCCTGGAAGCATGTGGCATCTAAAAATAATATCTTTGGAAAGTAGTGCCTTAGCTGTTCCAATTTTCAATAGGCTACAAAGACAGGCAGGAAAACAAATACATTCTATAAATAACAAACAACTCTAGTCCAAGGCATGGTTCTAGAGATGAAGTGGCAAGCATATTAATACAGCTCTGACAACACATATACTCCCAAATTAAAAATCACAGATCAACAAAAAGCTAAGGATACAATTCTCCTTGATTCATTCAACTATAATAACTAATAGTCATTATACTGTATGATTAAAATATTGTACTGACTACAGAAGAGCATGGCCTTTGCTTAACATACAGCAAAACTCAGCAATGTCAGCACCAGAGACATGGGTAACCCAAATCATCAGAAGAAAAATGAAGTCATTTATTTCACCATTATAAAATTTATACAAAGGACTGCATTTTTTTGATGGGACTTCAATTTCAATATTCCAGAAAACACAGTTCTGCAGCCAAGTCTGGAAATAAAAGGTATCTTTTAGAACTCCATCTTATAAGGCACAATTTTTGTAAAATTACTGCAACTCTGACAATATCCTTTGAGGCACAATATTTTCCAAAATAAGACTCAAATAACTTAAAGGTAAGTAAATATCACAATACCTTCCTTTCTTGTTCTACTGATATGTTTACAAAACCTATAAATATTTACTACAAAATATATAATCAGCTGATTAAATAGATGAACATCTGCCTGAGTTTGGCAATAAAAAAAAGAATTTTCTAAAAGCAATAGCATTCTGCTTCTCTAAATTGCCATAATACAAAAGCTGTATTTGCTTTTCAAAATAGAATATAAATTCTTCATTAAAAATACAGGCTCGTATCAATGACGGCTAAGGTCCTCACAACTTAACAAAAAATACTGCAATATTGCATCATTTAAAAGATCTTCTGCAAAACAGTGAGGAAACACAACTCCTCATATGTGAATTTTTAAATATTATTAATCCACATTATGTCCTCTAGTAAAATGTTCCAGAGAGGAACGGCAAGTCTAAAGTTGACTGCCCATATTACCAGGTTCACCAAATGCCATGAAGTCTTTCCAGATCTCCTCCATCAGTCAGCCCAGAGCAGTCAAAGATCAATTTATATGGCAGAGCAAATTTGGGGTACTTACGGTGTCATTCATCAGGCAATTGAGTGTGCAATTAACCCTTAATCCCACAGAGCACCTACCTGCCAGACCAAGTGCTCCTTTACCACAGCTGTACTTGACAGACACACGCTCAGCACGATGGTATGAGAGGCAGCGGTCAAGACGCTGGCAACTATAGCATCTCTCATGTTGAACGGCAGCATGGTGTACACCACAAAAATAATGAACTGGAAAAATGATACCTGCACAAAAGAGCAAGACAAAAAAAAGAAGCGTGTTCAATTCTCGTATAACATCCAAATGTATCACTTAATTTTGAAATGTCTTTAGCATAAAGTTACACAGTAGATTTTCACAGGAACCACTGTTAACCACTATCCATTGCAGAAAAGTTATTTAGGAATAATTAATTTAAGAAGGTTTTGGAAAAATTGTGTTGTATTTCATTTAAGAAGTTTCAAGATACTACTTCACAGTTAAAGAACTTCACAATTCTTCAATTTATTTAGCTTTACAAATTTAACTTCAAATTTATCTTTTAAACTTTTTCTTAATCAACCTGTTTACAATTAGAAGTAATTTGGGATCAGTGATTTCTGATTGCCAGCTGCATTGCAAAGTAATTAATTCACATACCCTTCCACAGGAATTCCCGTGCAGAAAGATGATGTAAGGAAACATTAGCTTATGTAGAAAGCCAGTTCCTTCAGTTCAGTTCCATGTTTCCAGTTAGAGACTGGCATGAGAAAGGATCCTGGACCCTAGTCCCATGGGAAGGATTTAAAATGCATCCAAGACCCACTAACTCTTCAAGCAAACAAAGCTTCTTTGCTTCAAAGTTTCATTTTCTAAATGACTAGGGGCAGAAGTCATTTACATATTGATGAGAATTTTATGACTGGACAATAAAAAAATCATTCTTATTGAACTGGATAGTTTCCAGAAAATGAGGAACTTTACTTTTTCTAAGTAAAATATGGCTTGACTATATAGTCAGACTAAGCAATCTGCCTCACTAGTAGTATAGTAGTATATATATAGTATATATAGTATATATAGTTGTAAACTAGTAGTATATGCAGGGCATTTAGTAAGACTTAGTAGTGAATATAACCTCATGCCTGTTGTTTTTTAAGTTTGACATAAGACAGTCTACCAAGCACATAAAAAGCATTTGGGTACATTGCAAAGCCTCTAGTGACAGGCAACTGAGCAGTCAGTACAATACTCTACCAACTTCACATATGTCCTACTGCTGTGAACAAGCATCCCTTCTCTGAGTCAACCCACTGCCTTCCTTGGTTGAAATGAATGCAGAAGTCCAATGCTCCACAACTACATTTAAGAGTTTTTGGGAGTCTTGACCCCTCTTGACACTATGTATTTAGTTCGCACCAAGCAGTCATAATTTGACAGGAACCATTTTAAAGAACTTTCAATAACAAAAAGTGACCTGTTGGCTCTTATATCTGCCTTTAGATGAACACTTGATATTTAATGGGCATCAAAAAGTTGCTGGAGTACAGTTGTGCAACCCAGAAGGGTAGGTGTATATATGTTACACATTTAACTGGCATTGTAAAATGTGCCAAGGAGATGCTGAAAATCCATTCAAAATCATGCTTTTCATGGTCAAGATTACCATTTCTCTTCTCTGGTTTACATTCCTGATTATTTTAAGTGATAATTTTATTCTACTCCACTTGCTCCAATCTTGAAAATAAATTTCAGTTACTAAAAAACTCTAAAAAATAAAAATATTCAAAGGAGAGAAGGAAAGAGAGAAAGAGAGAGAGAGATAAAGAGAGAGAGACAGAAAGAGAGAGAGACAGAAAGGGAGAGAGAAAATATAGGATATAATTAAAAATATGCAGAATGCAGTTACTCAAATGCTTATCTACAGGCTAAGATCAAAGGATCTGTAGCAGAGGCAGGTGTGCAAACGTCACTCAAATAGAGAAAATTCCTCAGACCCTTGAACCCTCCCTTTCCCCTTCTACACTTAATGTGGGTGATAAGCACAAGATTTTCAGAGATACTCCCCAAGCTTACCTAGGTTTTCAAGGTACAAGAATGCTTTCAGAGCTTTATTATTCTCCCCCAATGGCCATCAGTTTAATAAAGAGACCACCAGATTGATTCTTTTTCTTTGAAAATAGCAGAAGAAAAAAAGACTTTCTGAACAAATATCAGGAGATAATTAATACAGACTCTACGAGTCATCCTTGAATTGCTAGGACAGAAACTCTTATCAGAAATGCAAATGGAAATGGCTCCTGTCAATAGACCTTGAAACTTGGTGGCACTCTTTTCCTCTATTTCTAGCAATGGTCTAGTGACCTTGCTTAAACCCAGGGAATTGAGAGCTGGGTTTATCACAGGAGCCCCTTTTTGATTATTTCATTATGGTTCAAGAATAATCTCCTTGATTATCCTGAAATAAGATAGTTCTACTCTTCAGCCTGATAGTGAGGTGTAAGCTGTGGGTAATGGTATGACCTGTGACTATGCAACATATTTCAAAAAGTCTTTGTGTTTAATTTGGTACCACAGAACATGTACTCAAATCTTTGCTTTGTTTCTTCAAGCAGAAAGATTCAGATAGGTTTCCTCGACTGTGTCACAGTCAGCAGAACATTCACCAAGCCTTCAACTTTTTCATGACTCGTCTGCAAGGATTAGCAGTGCTAACGTAAGTACTAAAGAAAGCTGATGCCAAGGCAGAGCTCTGAGGGACTCCAGTCTCCTGTTGCAAAGAATTATTAGTGCATGTCACTGCATGTCTACAGCTGGTGTGCACATAGCTGTCAGCAAACACAGTATTATTTTACAATGCACTATTTTGGACACTATTAAAAGCAGACTGTTCCACCAAAGCATGCCATAACCACAAAGCTTGTTGCTGTTTTGAGAGTGTGTTGGGAGCAATCTCTGCTGTGAGTCATCATTATGACTGTCTACTTGAAACATTCCTTTTTGTCCTGATCTGAACTCAGACTGCTTTACGAAATTTGATTAGCAAGTTTTTTGAAGACTTTGTATGTTATCCATACCTTGGAGATCAGAAGGATTTGTGCATGGATTGTAGGAGTCATAAGATGTAGCATTTAGCTTTTGGTAATGCTGGTATAACACTTAACAGGGAAAATCTCACTATCCTACTTCAAACAAGAGTTATCCTGCCCCCTCTTAACTTTTGCCCATTATTCCTGACTGTTAGAACTTAGCCAAAGTTGTGGTTTTTTGCTGCTCTGGCTTTCTCTTCTCCCACAATTCAGAAGTTTATCAATATACAAGCAGGAGTACTTTTGCACACTGATTTAAAGGATGATGACTTATCCTATTTGGCTATTTAGATGGATATATAACGGACTACTCTCTCTGCAGATTTTATGTAACTACTCTCAGTAGCCTTCTGAAAGGGTTGTTATATTACGATATTATTGTAGTAATATTACTGTATTATGTACTATCTTACTGTAGTAATACTATTTAGCTATATTACCGTACTGTGAGATCTCCCTCAGAGAGAGCTGGACATCAATAGGTATGTTGACAGCATGGTGTGACATATCACTGACCATCGTGACTCCTCACAACCACCTGTGCTTGTCATAAGCACAACAAAAAATCATAGCTAAGAATAGTACCCTTCACGCAAACTGGAAAGATTTGGGTGTAAATGATATAAAAGCAGGTTCTTCTTTAGAACAACCTCATTTTGAATATTTTATATCGTGGTATTTTTTGTCACCACATCACCAGAGGTGTGCAGGCAACTCCAGTTCCTGACCCATCCTTGTGAGCGATACAGGGAGAACTGGTCTGAAGTAGTAGTTTGGTGGTACATAGCCATTGCTGTTTGAAAGGCCATCCCAATCCAGACCAGTGACAAGTACTGCAGGGGGTTTGCAGTCTGGGAAAACAGCTGGCTCTCAAAAAAGAATAATCATCCAGAAATTGAACTCTCCTCTTTCTCTTTTTGCGTGACCTTTATTTTTATTTTGGTACATTATGAAGCAATTAAAATAAAAACTCCTCTCTTTTACAACTTAAATATTCTCTTTGTAAATAGGATGTCACAAGGGATGTTTCTTTCGACACTGAAATAAAGGTATAAAAAGTTTAAAAATATTCATTTTATTACCAATTATATTCCAGTAATGGCTCAAAATTTCCCTCTTAAATGGTTAATGACAACTGGTTTGACATGTGCAAAAGTTGCTCAACTTAATGTTACTCTGGCCAGAATTTCCCCTAGAGGACTATGACATCTTGGTGCTGAAGCAAGCATGCAAATCTAAATGTGCTGTCGCACTATGAGCAAGGCAAAAGCACTGCCTTGGACAAAGACAGCAGTAACGAGGCATCAGCTCATTAAATATATGCATTTCTTCAGGAAAACTTCCTACATATAATTATAATGACAGCAACATTATTTGGAAAAGAGTGACAGCCTATGGCAAAGACCCTGTTGCCATAATTAAACTGTTAGACTACAAATATTTACACTAGGTGGGCCAACTCATTATAGGATCATTTTCAGAGTTTTGTCAAGATCCAACTTCCTCCTTAATGTGGAAAAGCAGGGAGTATAAATTCATTACGTAATTAAATAATTACCCCTTAAAAAGACACTTGGATTACAGATACTGATTTCAAATGTTGTTTATAGGCACAATAGAGAAAATATCCAATCCTCTTTAAATAAATAACCATGTATTTCATATAATTGGCAGCAGCTATTGATCGTACTAAATTGCTGTAAATACAATATTCATGATTTAGTAAAACATTTAGGTGTCAGAAGGCATTTGCACAAACTATAAACTATGCAAGAGCTTTGTGCAGGCAGAGTAAATGTTGCAAATATATAAAAGTCCTCATCATTTTCCTTGGCCTGAATTCTGGAGCTCATATTTTCAGAATGAGACAGGAAACAGCCAAGAAATATTCAAAGAATAGTATATGCTGCCCAAAGAACACAGAAATATCACTGGGTCCTACAATTCCCTTGTTTTTCAAGTCATCTACAGGAAGACTTGAATTGTGAAAGCACTAGATAAGTCAAAGGTGGAGCTGTTGTTCAGCACATCCTGCAACACGGGAACCAAAGGCACTCAGTGAAGAAAATTGACTTAAAATAGATTTTTAAAAAAGAAAGTACATTTTAACATAGCAAGTAGTGAAATTCTTGAACTTGCTGCCATAGGAGGTCATAGAGTAGCAGGAGACTGAAAAGAAAATTAAACACATTCATGGACAGCATATCGTGGTATTAGACCATAAAGTGGTATTAGAAAGCCAGGGCAGAGATGTACTCTAACATTCCTTACTCAACTGTAGATGCTGAGGATTCATAAAGTGACCAAGCTTTTATGCTTTCTTCATACCACCTTCTTTTATTATTGCTGGAGACGTCTAGCATTTGCCATTGCTGGAGGGACCACAAAACTCATCCTGCAGGAACAGTCTGTTTTTTCTTATGTGAAGAGGCAAAGATACTTCATTAAAAAAAATCAATAAATGAAACAAAGAACAGTTAAGACACAGCATCGTCCCTGACTAAAAACAGAGCAAAGTAATCCAGCCAGAATGTGAACACAAATCTCTGTAAAGGTACTTACTAGTTAAGGAATTGTGAGATACAGGAAAGTTCCATTGTTGGGAACAGTAGGATCAAATAAATACACACACACACAATAAAAAAGGTTTGTTTTTTTTTTGTACAAAAAGTAGTATTTGTCTTTTATCTGGTGCATCCCAAAACTCAAGAATAAAAGTAAAAGGGAAGAGTTTTGATGAGATCTGCTTCACACAATGATGTCCACAATACATTCTTGCTTCACTTGCTTTCACCAAACAGAAATGCTTATTTATTTACAAGGATTACAGTGGAGGTTGTGAAACAATTCTGTAAATCAATCCCTGTTCCAGGTCAAGCTTTTGTCTAGAGGTGTGATTTTAAATGGTATCAGGAAATGAATGGTCATTACAGCTTCTGCCAATAACCTATTTTGTAAGCCAAACAGGATAGAATCAAAACAAGCTGATAGCAGGAAAATTAACATAGCTATGTGATAAAGGATTTTCAGATGTACTGGCAAAACTGCAGATCAATATGAGAATAATATGAAAGATTTCAGCAAAGATTTCACATTTGAAATGACCTGATTGCTACTGTCTGAACAGGATCAGCAAAATGGATAGAGGAACTGGAAGGAGCAACCAAGGACCATCAGCATTGATCCAAGGATACAAAGCAATTTCTGGTCCTTACTGTTGCCAAAAGAGGAATGTGAGCTACCAACATATCCACTGGCTTCAAGATAATTCCTGAACACAGTCATGAAAGCCAGAACTTGGTTCATTCTATAATCACCTTTTCTACTATCATTCTCTTCCTCATTTTATTTCTTCTCTTTCTGCTTTATCTCATCTGTCTCATCTGCAATTGCAGCACAACCTAACTAGCCAAGAAGACATATTTATTCCATTACAGCGCAGATAGGTCCTGCAAGCACCAGGCAACTTCACAACACACCATGTAATCCATCAATGGCATGTGTTTGCAGCCATTTGCAGGGCTAATTGGATCAGAAGACAGTAAGTCATGGCTTTGCTTTTCCAGTGATGCAACTGATGAAAAGGGCCAGAGACAGAGAATACATCATCTTTGTTAGCCTTCCCTTTTGTGTTTTGCCTATATAATTTAAGGGCAGTAATCATTCAACTATCTGAAATAGCATTTTCTCTGAAAAGGACAATAGATACAATCTTTAACGTTACCTTAATAATTTTTCTTAATATGGCACTTTTTTATAAGGGATTAGAGTATGTTTAAACCAAATCTTTGTCTTGCTGTGCCACGGTAAATGTAAAAACAGGCACAGCAATTCTGGCTGAGCCCAGGCTGCCTGCTTTTCAAAACAGTATTACATAACAGCACGGAGCACTAAAGTAAACTGCACTTAACCTAATCCAGTTTAAAATTAGAAAAATAAAAGGAAACCAAAATACAGCTTATTCCAATAGACTGAAGTCCAAATCAACTTGGTCTATTAAAAAGCTAATTTTACAAGACAATTGTTTATGCCTCAAATTTACAGGAAGTATAATCAAAATATTCAGCAAAAACAATTTGGATATTGCCCTAAAAATGCAGGAACACACTGAAAAAGAAGGGTAAATTATGGAAAAGACTATCCCAGCTAGAAATTACATGAAAATCTATGTTAAAATATGCATGATTGCATATGCATAAAAATATGGACAATGATAACAATTAGGTCAAATCAGAATTACAATAAACTGAGAATGGCAGGAGATGAAAACAGCCCATTGCAGGAGCCCTGGGATGTCTATCAGCATATTAGCTGGGACAGAATTCTAACAGCAAACTTGATAAACTTTTAATAACACAGAGAAGCAGAAGCACCAAATAAAAATATCTATTCTCTGTTAAAGAAAAAGCTAAGTGATGTATTTGCATTACATGGGAGGATAATTGTGGTACAGGTTCTGTCTTGAAATTAGATCAGAAGTATACAAAGCTACAGCTACTGATGTTAAGACATTTTTAAGAAGTAGGTGCAATAAGCTATGCAATACTTCTCTTGCAAGAAGTCTGGATTATGAATGTTGCTTTTTCAGTAACTTCTGAACATGGAGACAGTTCCACAGAACTGGAAGCAAATACGTATAACTACAGTATCTAAAATGCATAAATATGTCCAAATAGTTCTCAATACCTGAGGAAAAACAGCTAACATGGGACATAACACAGAATTCAACAAAAAGAAAAAATTATATTTGAATCAATGCAGGTTTGCAGCAAATATAGGCAGGCAACAATCAGTGAACTAAAGTGCTGGGGAAGGGGGCCGGAGAAAAGACACCCTGGAATTCTGGAATTGAATTTCTGGAATAGTTTATGGAACTTCCCCACCACCACCACCAAAAAAAAAAAGAGCAAAACTCCTCCAAAACTCCTCAGAGTGCAGAAAAAGAGAGCTTAAGGATTTATTTTCTTATATTTTCTTACAGGGAATGATAATATTTTCACCTGAAAAACTACTTTTCATGCCATACACGATTGCACTGAATCGTTACATAATTAAGTTAGAAAGCAGACAAATGCATAGAGAGATAAAGTAAATTAGCCTAATAAATACCTTAAATTTGAAATACATGTTTTCCCAGAAAAATAAGCAAACTATCTTTTAGCCCAGTAATACTCAATTAAATAGTTTCTTTTATAGGTTAGATTTCTGTGGTGGCACTGACTGCCTCTCAAGGTTCTGGGCCAAAAATAGAATAGCAGAGGCCTGAACAAAGCAAGTTTGGATTTATTTATTATAATTTTGTCTAAAGTACACAGATAATAGGGTAGTTTAACAGAAGTTAAAGATAGGACTTCTGCAAAGGAAACACATGTCCTTTGAAATACCCAAACAAGGAAGCAGCATCAGTGTGGCTCCAAACACAGAAATTTAATAACTTGAATTACCGAGTTTTGTGATTTTTATTTTTCCCTGAACTTACATTTTTGGAGTACACCAGAGATGAAACACAAGAGATCACCAGGGAAAAGAGCCCCTCTATGACTGCCATGAAATACTGCGTCTCTGTGCAGAATGGTGATCGCATAATGCTAATGGCAGGAAGGAAACTGTTTCCTACAAGAGCTGCCAGAATAGGACACAACACCTTTTTTAAAAAGGATATTAATCATAGAAACAAAATGTTTAGAAGAAGGAGACAATGTCAGAAGAAAGACCAAGCCATACTAACACAATCTGGGCTTTTTTCCTTTTTGGGGCGGGGGAGAAGGAGAGGGAAAAAAAAAAAAAAAAAAAAAGGAAAAACCTGTCCAGAGGCTAAAAGTGCTTCTATGGCACATTTAAAAATCTGTGCCCCTACCTATGATACCTGCCTTTCCCACAAGTTTTCAAATTTCACCTATTAATAAATTCCCAAATTGCTAATTTTATTAGAAACACTTCACCAAAAACAAATAAAACCGAGAAAGAGTATTCCTGCATGTCTTTCCCCTGCCCTTCATGCTACACTCAAATTTTCTAACAGCCTCGTTCAGGAGCACTACTCCCTCCCCGACAAGGTGTGGATTCACCAGCACAGATCAAAGCTGTCCACTTTTCTCTAGGAATTCAATCCAATAGGAACTCAATTCAATTGTAATTCAAGAAAAAAAAAAGATCGTTATGAAATGATTTCACAGTAATTAAGATGAATTGGACCTATTTGGATGCAATGAGAGTGGCCTTTACTTTAAAATATGGTCTATCAGATTTTTGACTTTTTTTTTTACATAAAGGCTGAATGGAGAAAGAAAACCAAGAAAAGTTACATGGATATTATGCTAAAGATCAAAGTTAGCAGTTTTACCATTAACATGCTCATTGCAAATCACTGTTTGCACATTCACTTTTCAAGGTCACAAGCTGTTCTCAGCCCAGAGTGAAATCTTTGGAGATCAAGGACATCTTTGTTGCCTCTTATGATCAGACCCTCATGATGCAGTTGGGATTCTTTCTCCTGGGATTTTTTATTTCAGTGTTGGTGGTGGGTTCTTTTTGAATAATATAGCAATAAGGAAATTAATGGAAAGCCATAATACATTTCTTTGTTACTGAGAAATTATTGGACATTTTTTTTCTCCCGCTTTCCTTACACTTTCTTATGAAAATGAAATATAAAAATCATAACCCTGACTCTGGCAGTGCACAAAAATTACCTGGAATTATTTTACTATAATAGCTTTATTTTAAACAATATTATTTAAAACTTAAAGAAATCTTGTAATACAAAGAAACATCGCAGAATATATTAATACCAAGTGATCTTAATTATCAATATATTCTGAATTGAAAAACAGTCTTGCAAATTCTGAACACTATGAATATTTTAATAAATTATTTGTTCAAACTACAAATAATGTTGTAGCTCCAGATAAGCATTTTCTAATGATCTGGTTTTGTATCCAGCTCTTCACTGTGGCTAATACCAGCTTCAAAGAGATTCGTTAAGTACCTACAGAATTTCTTAAATATGGTGAACAAAACTCATCACAACAGTATAAACACAGGCAAAACAAATATGCCAGAATGATTCAACAAGTTTGGGGTCATGCACCACTGTGCTGCAAATATTAAAATTAGTCAAAAACTAATTTATATCTTATTTTGCATGACATTCCAGGTGTTCATTGAAAAGACTGTTATTTTGTTTCACGCCTTCTTTTCACACCATAAAAACTTTCTTCAAGCTTTTACATAGAACAATCTGTATGCGAGCTTTCCCCAAAGGAAATCATGGCATACTCAATGCCCCAGAAAACCTGACAAAAGTTTGTGTTAAAAGCCCCAGGAACCAGAATAGTGCCTTTTCCCAATGAAATGTTTTTAGCCAGCATATACCACCCATATCACAGAAACACTTATCTGAATTAAACAATGAAATGTTTGGCATCACAGCTTGTTTCTCCACTTAATGGAATCATAGAAAAATTTTGGTTGGCATGGACACCTGGAGGTAATCCGATCCAACTTCCTGGCTAGCTTTAAAGCTAACTAAGCATCAGATCACTTCAGATAATGGGTAGAAATCTTGAATAAATGTATTGGTCCCTACCACAACTGTATGTGCACTTATATAGTAAAGAGTTAACTAAGAGAAAATCTTTAAATAGAAAAATATACTGTATTAATGTATATATTAACAATTACAGCTACTCTCTCCTCATAAGCATTTGTAAATTGTACTACAGAAATGAATAGAAATCGTACATGGCTTATAGAAGTACAATACTGTCATCAGATCATATACACTCAGCACACTTCCGAGGAGACTGGCAAGCTACAGAATGGGCACGCTATACCAAATCTAAAGTCACTGTTGACTTGATTTAGTGCAAATGAAAAGTCTACTGTGGACCTGAGGAACAGGTCCTCTGTGAGGTGAAGCTGGACTTCATACCAGTTACGATGAGAGTCAATGTGAAAAAAAAGTAATTTCTGATAAGTTCAAAGCCCCTAGCCTTTAAATATACTAGAGAAGCGAACTAAGAATACATTCCAGGTATTTTATATATAGCATGCATTGCATCTTTTAGTTTACCCTACCCTATCCTACTTCAAGAATTAATACACTACCATCATTGCAAATCTATATCAATATGTATTCTAACATAAACAATGCTCTCATATTCCTCTCTCTAGTGGAAACAAGCTTTCTTGCTCAGGATGGCAACAGAGTCTTATACATCCAGCACAAGAGATGCTTCAAACCAGGGGCAAATGATGGAAAATACTGGGACTGCTTGGCAGCAGCCAAATATATTTCTGCTTGTCTCCACTAGTATACCAGTTCTTTCGCACTGCTGCAGAGGTAGGTTAGAAGTAAGACATAGTCAAGTGCCTGATTACCACTGTGTCTACTTGAAACCAAAAAGCCACAGGTATTAATTCCATTTGTATTGCTGGATAAAATAAAATTGACAAGTAACATCTAGTATAATACACGACATAAAATTCAAGGAATGGAAAGACTGCACATTGAGCATGGACACTGCCATGTTAGCCAGAAGAGTGTTTCACCTTACAGCAAGATGGTTTGTTGTAGGTCCAGTTCAAGAAGACTTCAGAACCCCCTCTTTCTTCAGTTCACAGTGGCTATATCCATGCAAGAGGAATGGAGAAAGGAATGAAGATGCAAATCTCGAGATCCTTAGACCATACTGGGTCTGGAGGAAACATATATGTCCAGATGATCCATTAATGAATACTTGAAGATGCACAATTTGCATGAGAACAGGCTTCCTGTACATAAAAACATGGTGCCTTATCACACAGTTGCATAAATGCCACAAATGGACAACTAGAGTGAAGGAAACCTTTGGAACTGATCTAAGCATAATTAAATGTAAGTAACATTTTTCCTTCACTTTCAACATCCCATCTCAGAAGCATTTAGCATCATATATGTCTATTTAGATTTTGTATGTAAATCATTTATTTTAACCTGGATTGTGTTACAGATGGTTGGTGGCTCCCTAGCCAATTCCATCTCTGGTAAAGTTGCAGTTTGTGAAAAGGAGATACCAAACAAACTTTCAAAGTGCTCAGTATTCAGCACATCCCGAAAGAATGTAAAAACAAGTATCAAATTACGTGAAATGCCTGGAAACTGGAACAAGAGTTTGTATGGAAAAAATGTTTTGAAGTGAAGAGCACATGCCAGTGACATTAGAAATACAAGAAATGTTTTATCTCCAAGTGTCTTCCAAAAAGCTTGGACAAATTGTGAAGACACTGTGGTTCACTTCACCTATTCCCTTGCATAAGAAATAATAATCCAGGTCTGTTTTTTCCATTCCTATGTTAAAGAAAGCAAGATGACTGCATTAACATGCTAAATGGTTGATACCTAACTATTAATTCTAATGCACTGCATATTCCAGTTGAGACTTATGTAGCTCCAATATTGTGCTTGAGACACAATTTAGCAACCAGTTAGCACTGATTTACAAGTAGTAAGCACTGACGAGTGGCAGGGAGGTTAGATGAACATAACTCTCTTCAGGGCTTGACACAGGCCAAAGAGTGCCAGCACACCATCACGGCACCTGGAAGAGCTAGGTCAGTACTTATCAACAAGAGGAAACAGAAAGATCAGCTGTCACAGGACTAAACTCTTCCCCAGCTCATAACTTTAAACATTCATGAAAGTACTTCTGAAATCTCATTACAGCTGCTAATCTTACGGACACTGTAATTATTTCCCCACTATGGCATAGGAAATGGGAAACAGAATGCCACAGTTGCAATTCTCTGCAATTTGAGGTAATAATGGAGAAGGCTGGTGATTATTCTGCATCCAGGCCACCTCTACAAGCACCTTATTCCTGCAGGAACAGTTTAGTGAAAGGCTAAACTAGAAATGAAAAGAAAAATGAATTAAAGATGACAGAATTAAAACTTCAGAATGGACAGCTATTAAAATTGGTGCATTCAGTGGCATCTCTTACAATCATTGATTGCTTCTCCAAGCACATTTCTCAGAAGAGATAGCTAAGCAAACTTACAACAAAAGCAATATTTGTGATTACTGTGCAAAAAATAAATAAAAGATGGTTTATGTATATCCTCATCTATTTCCCTGTGAAATTATTTCAATTTTCTTTTGTGATTATTATTTTTATTCCTAAGGCCTTTTTTTACGTGACTCCTATTGCAGCCCATGTCCCACAGAGAGCACAAAAAACAGGCACATTCTACTGTTGCTGCCACCCTCTGTCAGATGTTTCCATACTATATAATAGAAGAAAGAGTAAATTCAATCCAGGTGGAATTGCACAGGACTAGAAAAAGTCGAGGGACCAGAGTTCAAACTCCTCTTGCATTCGCAAGTTGCTCACACAAGAAAAGCCAAAACCCTTGTACTTTCTGAAATATTTTTGTTCAGTTCTTTGCACAGTTATTCCAAATTGATGGTCAGCTTTTATAAGTAGCACAGCCAAACACCAAATGCTCATTTTCAACCTTCATTCAGGTACTGTATGTCACCAAATAATGACCATGAAACAATAATGAATTTTGTTGCATTATTATTTAATACAAACATCAGAACAGAAAACCTTGAGTGAAAGGAGAAAGTATGGGCTTAATTCTGTTCTCACTTGCCTGATACTATAATAGTTTGGCATCTGAGTTTTTGATATTCAGTAGTATGAGCCCAGAACCAAGCTTGGTAAATTAGGAACAGATTTTGATTAAAGCAGTAAACACTCACTTTGTCAGTTTTTTTTTTTTTTTAACATTTTACTGACTTTATGTGTTTTACCACACAGCTTTATCTCAATTCCATAGTTGGACAATAACTAAAAAAAATTCTTGAAGAAATGATAAATAAAATGAAATTTAAGGTAGGAGTATCACTACCTGCCAAAGCTTCAGAATGCAAATAGGTGGAGGTAAAGCATTCTCATGAAAATATCATAAGGGAATAGAATAAATGAGAGAATATAAGGGAAGCAAATAGTAGTATGTCTCAATTGAATGTGAAATCAGCGTACGTTACCTAGCATTTTATATGAAATGTTTCTCTTTTGTAAGATAGTGTTTTTTTGTTTTATTTTGTTTTCCCTTAAATCAACTTGTGTTGCCTCATAATTTTTCTCTGGCGTCACAGATTTATTCACGTGCTCAGGGTCAGGCATTGGAATAAATGAACCTGAGCATCGGTTTGTGCAGAATCAGTAATTCTGAACACATTTCGTCCTCTCCCATCCCACTTTAGGCTTCTTTTTGTTTCACTTAGGACACTGAACACTCGAATTTTACCTATCCAAAGTCCTCCTACCGGACGTTTTGCCCAGATAGCAAGGAGCATTGATGCAATTGCTAATGGGGAATTGAAAAAGCAGAGCACGGGTCTGTAAATGCTTTGCCTGTTCCATATTGAGTCACGCTACTCTTGCAAGTACTGACCTTAAACAACCTTGTCTAAACAATCTCCTCAAGCTTGAAATATTCCACATTCTCTGCAAAAGAAGTATTTTCGAAGATGCTTGATAGTACTAAAGCTTTTCCCCCCATTTTAATTTATTTCTGTCCATCACACATGAGTTCCTAGCTGTCACAACTGGAAGCTTTAAATGGAAAACTAATGTATTTTATAGCTCTTACACGGCTACCTAAAATTGGTTATTATTATCTAATGTAGCAGTGCCAAGGTCCAATACATTTTATCCTTCTATGGCTAAAAGTAGGTTCTGTGTGATAATCAACTCCAGGAATTTCCCTTTTCAAATAGTATTATATACTTATTTTTAGGCTGGATACGTAGTTCCACGCGCAAAGGAGATATCCCTGCATTTTTGAAGTAAGAATATGAAAAAATATGGGGTTCACAGTAAAAATACCATTCTCTACTCCTCAAAGGCCAGTAATAGCATTAAGACAAAATACTCTTCAAAAAAAGAAAAAAATCTACTAGACCAAACATAACATTGAGCTTGGAAACACTAGTGGAAACTGCTATTCAACAGCAGCTAGCTACTGCTGCTGACTCCAGGTGGAAAATACCTAGGCATTAAACAGAAAAATGGGATTTTAAGTCTCAAAAAAAGAGGCTTAAAAGAGGAATCTCTCTTCCTGGGTGCTGTCCTTGACGCTGTATCTTTGTTTTTTTTTCCTATTCATTGCTTGGTTTGGAGGGGACTTTTTGGTTTTGATTTACTGACAAAGGAATGGATCTTAGAAACAGCTACCTTTTCCCTTAGCATCAAGGGGAAAAATCTACAAGCCCAGGTCAAGAAGGGGAAATAACTTGTAGAAAAGGGAAAAATCAAGAAGAATATAAGCTGAAAATAGCTGCAACGTCACTGAGCATTCACACGGTAAGTGCAATGAGAAATTTGCCTGCTTTTATAACTCTGTACTGGACCCAAGGTACTTCAGTCTACATAAAGAGTGTAATAACTTAATAGCAATTATATAGCTAAAGAAAAAGGTAATAATTAACACTGCATATTCATAGTGCTATTTAATCTTAAAAAGAGTATTTTGAAGCATTGTTTTCCCCCTTCTCAGCAATACGCATGGCAGAAAAGCATAAAAATGAATGAGCCATGGGGAGGCAGAAGTCTGCATCCAAGTTCAGCTGCCCCAAAGTTACTGGGTTCCTAATGGTTTTCCATTCATAAGGAGAAATTCCTCCTGGAATATATGAGTTATTTCCTTTCCCAGATGAATAGTTTCAAACACAAAATTCCAAACTACAGTTTTCACAGCAAAGCAATATATACAACTAACACTTCAGGGGCAGCCAAAGACCTAGCTAAGTGTGTGTGTGTGTGTGTGTGTGTATACATATATATACATATATATATAACATATTCCATAGTGGTAAAGCCACAGCTCTTGTTAATTTAGCTCAAGAATCATGGCAAGTGCCTGCTATTGCCATAATAAACATAAAGGCAAATGACATCTGCTTGAGTTTTCAATGGGAAAACACGTGTCCTGGTAACCTTATTTGTCAAGAGATCTGAAATTAGAAGGCAAAACAAACAGAAGTCAAACTGACTTTCCCATTTTCCACTTGACCTTTGAAGTAAAAGTCTAAATGAACATACTATTGTTCACAAAACTAAGTCAGTTTGATTATGTTAATATTAAACTGGGACAACAATTTCATGTCCTTTTTTTCTTTTAAGGTTTCCCTTAGCAAAAAAAAAAAAAAAAAAAAAAAGCCCACTGTTTCAAGCATTTCTCTTGAAAAATAAGCCAAGCCACTGACCTTCGAAATAAAGAACTTTACACCTCCTGATGTGTCATTAATTCCATCCTCTTGGGAGGTTATGGAAAAATAATAATTAATGTACTGCCTGGAAATGGTTTCAAATTTAAGGTCGTTTCCTTAGCTACCAATTGATGCATTGCTTATTTTCCCTTTATTAAAGCATAAATCAAGAGTCACTGTTTTTCTTAAAGGTGATAATAAATAGGTAGTTTATTTAAATTGACAACTTTAAATCCACATCCACGTGTCTATTAAAAAATGCTTCAAATTAGTCTCTTAAAATGATATTCTTCATGCCTAACAAATGCACTAAACTTATAGATTCTACTTTTATTACAGTCTTATTTTTTTAATTTTCTCTTAAAAATCTCTTTAAGAAAAAAAAAGTTTTCAAACTACCAAGGCTTCGCACTTTATTCAGTGATTTTTTATTTTTACACTTAACCATTGATATTTGGAAGGGAATGAGAGTTTCACGTCTAAAAAATCAACGGGAGGTAGTATGCTTAGAAAGGTCGTTGCCATTCCCTAAGCGCAGTAACAGAGCCTCTAGATGTTTTTCAGTGCTTTGCTCCTTTGTCTTTTTTTATTTCTTTCTTAACTCTTTACATTGTGACATGAGAATAAGCAGAGTTACCTCCTGCAGAATGCCAGGATGTTTGACACAATTCCAAGGAAAGCTAGAAATGACCCATCATAATAACCAACAGCACCAAACATGCTTTGATTCCTATTCGGATTTGAAATGTTTCACAGCAGTATTAACTTCTTTAAAGGCCAGGTGACTCAGGAGGTCCAAAATTTAACCTTGAGTTTGCCATTTTATAGCTAAGCAGAATCCAAGCTTCGTTTGCTTTAGCTCATCCGCCTCCAGCCCTGCATTTTCCAGTTGTTCCTAGACAAAAAGAGTACTGCTGCAACACTTCCCAACCTATTCTGTCTTATCTCTGACATACTTTCCTGTTCAAGCCTAAATCATACAGCAGCACGCTAACATTTGGGGAGAGAATTGTGCAGAAAAAAAGAGACATGGTAAGAAATTAGAGCACCTGCCTGTTAGGGCTGATACGTGAGAAGAATTATTTGTGGGAGAGACTGGTGATGTGCTTTCTAAACATAAATACAGAGGTATTTTAGCTTCCCTTTGCTAAAATAAGCTTCCGTGTACTATTCTAGTCCAAACGTAACAGCAGTTTTAAATCATGGTGCACAAGTTAATGTACTTGTAATTTTCATCAATAAAAGGAGTGCTAATATGATTCAAAATTCTCCTGATGCTTTACTTTCAGAAGATTGTCTTCCATACATATTATATCTTGGAGAATAATGAACTGAAATGCTGCATTTGGAGCTACTCATCCTGCTAGCAGCCTCCCTCTGTGTCTCTGCCAAAAATAATTTCTTCCCAATGCAAATGTTTCTTTTACTTCCCCTCCTGGGACAAAGCCTTACCTACAAGTTAAGGCAATTGAGAAAATGTGTGTCTTAATTTAACTACAAGCTAAAAGCAGATCACTAACTACTGCACAGTCCAGCTGAGTATATAACGTGACACTTTTTTTTTTTTTTTTAACTACCTTGCTTGATATTTTGTCCTGTGTTACCTGAAAAATTGAAAAAGAAAGAAAACCTGCCGTGAAACCATACATCTGCAGGCAGGGAATTAAACAGTACAGTACTGCTAGCATGCTTTGAAGAAAGAAACGTGGAAGAGGGCGAAATTTATTTTAGAAAGGAGAAGGGGTCTTTTTGTTGTTAATTTTTTTGGGTTTTTGTTGTTAATTAGCAGACCAAACTTTTTGAGTGACTTCCTGATTATTTCCCCAGACTTGGTGCCAAACTAAACATATATTTTATCTTGTAAAGATAAAACACGTTTGCTGCATTGTTTTCCAATTGCTCAAAAAAACACAAAACATAAAGCTAAAAACATAAGATTAATTTTCTGTCAGACAAACACTACTTTATCCCCAGTTTCCACATGCACAGTTATGGTCTGTTTTACCTCAGCACTTTCGTTTTCAAGCATCAAAGCCAGAAATACTCATTTTAAGCAAAAGGAAGCTAAATTCTGTGGCTATTTCTCTGAGCTATATCTAGATTAAAAAAAAAAAAAAAAAAAAAGAACACTGAAAATGTTAAAAACACTCTTGTATTTCACACAAATCAGGACCGTGAGACCAATGCAATGTTGAGCTTGGTGGCACGTCTGCTGCCCTTCGATCAGCATCACACGAGTACATGCGAGTACATGTGAGTACATCATTTCTCAGCAGGACTGAGGTCAGACAGGACTTTCTTTTCAATGCTGACCAAAAAAAACCCAGCAAAACAATTGTGAGACTGGTCAATTAAGTGTTAAGTAAAGGAAAAGCAAGCATCAGTTCTTTGACCGATACACACACAACTTCGGCAAAGTTGTTTTCCGTAAAGTAATCCACAGCATTTAGGGCTGACTTGTTCAATAGAGGGGAAGAAGAGGTTTTCTCTTACTCCTTCTAGTCTGCAAAGGAACCAATAAACTCTTACTGTATATATCAAATGTCCTGAGTATGAGTCTCTTTCTTTGCAAAACGTATTTTGCAAAATGAAGATTATCCTGAGATAAGAAACCTCATTTACTGGCTTTCCTAGCAGAACAGGAAAATCCACTCCCCCTGAGAAGGTTCCAAAACTTCTTCACAGTATGGCCAACATATTTACAGGGATCCAAATTCTGCAAAGTTTAAACTCATTCCCTCTAGCA
>JAUBNY010000002.1:5309339-5319936 GCA_032275445.1 Crypturellus soui | reverse complement strand
CAAAACTTCTTCACAGTATGGCCAACATATTTACAGGGATCCAAATTCTGCAAAGTTTAAACTCATTCCCTCTAGCAATTTCAGGAGTTAACATACTGGTGCTGATGATAACAATAGCAATATTTATTCATATTTAAAAATTAAACATTATCCAGTGCCTTTTTATTTTTGAAAAAGTATGTCTTCTTCTACTCTTTACATGGTAATTACAAAGCTAAGCCGATTGCCCCACAAATTGAACAAGCAGAGAAAATAGAAATATTTGCCCAGAAACGCATGTGCATATCACTTCTTCATAGTTACCGTGTAAAACTTACGGTGAAAAAATAGCAATTAGCAGTCACTCAGGCAGAAAAAAAATTAATCTATTTATAATGGGCTCTACAATAGCTTTGTCGTAAGTGATGGGGTTTTTTTCCTCGCTCAGCATCCTCCAGAGTTACATCAATATACACTAGCAACAGAGTGAGCTTTGTCCAGGAACACACAGAGTGCTCACAGAGTTCTCCTTGTTTGTTTTGCTGTCTGGTCTCCAGCTGCCCATGTTTAATGAAAAGATGCTTGTAGTTCATGAATGTTTGCTATTAGCAACTTCTCTCATTCACTCTGTTTTCATGACTAATGATTTTCATTGCCAGTCTAGCATCTTTCAGGACAGTTTGCTCTTGCAAAGCAAGAGCAACGCGTCAGTCTAAACACACTAGGTATTTGGCCTTCAGCAGTTATGAAATGTATGAATTTAAATGTAAGATAAAATATATACTTCAAAGTCAGGCTTATTTAACACTGCTATTTTGTTACAGGGGAATTCAGTCTCTAGTGGTACTATCTTCTTTGAAGAGATTTTGCTTCTCAATTTGACAAAAAAAGTGTACATCAATTCAGGCAAAGTAATGACCCACATGATTTCTCTGAACAAGTCAAGTTTCCAAATGCACAAAACTCTTGTGGAATTCCATGGAAACAATTCTGCTGAAAGGGTAGCATTCTAAAATGGGCTTCAAATGATGCCTGCATTCCTGTTTTCCCTTAAAAGCAGGTACTTAAAATCAATCAAAATTTCAGACAGGATAATTGTTTAACCTTCAGACTTGCCTCAACAGTCTTTGCACAGTTTCTGCTCATTTCCCCCTGTGTATTTTTTAAGATAAAATGTAGCTCTTGAAGAAATCATTCTTTGGCTGTCCTGTTTTTTATTACTGACCAGTATCTCCAATAAAATATGGCCTGTTATGTTAAAAGAGGAATCATGAGTGCATCATATTAATATGAAGATTTTTTTGAAATGCTGAATTTATCTTTATCAACGGATAAAAATGAAGAAGAAGATACATAAAACATTATATTATAATGAAGTGCACGTGCTGCTCAAGCCAGCATAATTAGACTCTCCTAGGGGGTAGCTATAGAGGACAAACCTAGATGCAGTAAAAAACAGAACCAAGCGTACCCAGCTCTCAGCACCATATTTTCTGTTTATTTTCCTAAAACAAAGACAAGTTTATGTTCACTTGACTCCTTTGTGATGATCTGCAAAACCTCTTCGTGACTTATAAGTTCTGATTGATATTGTGGTGTCAGTATGCAGTTTTTACCAAGAAAACTATGATATCAAAACATCTCTCTGCCAGGAGAGGCTTCTAGTAGTATCCACTAGTTAAGCTGCAATTACTTCAAGCAGTAGCGGTTATCATAAGAGCAGCCAGGAATTGTTTCTTGCCACTTAAGAGGTAAATGCAGTATGGAATTTACCACCAAAGCAGGAAAAAAGAGACTGGGGAAGAGGTGAGATGGAGAGAGTCTTAAAGATGCAAAATGCAGATGGTATTAGACAGAGGATACCTTTGACTCTTTTAATCCCTCAAATTTAGATATTTTGAATCTGAAATACACACTGGAGTAGTTGCCCCTCCTGGAGATGTGCATGTGCAAAAGATGTGACAGTGCGTGCAGCAGTTCACACAGCAGGGTGCAAAGAAGGTATTTTCTGTGCTGGGCAGGATCTTCTCCGGGACCCTACAGCTTCAAGATCATGAGCCCCCAATAGCAACAGTGAAGCCTTAAGGAACACTAAGTGGTGACTCTCCATAACCTATGGAAGGCTTTAAGTGAGGAAAGACGGGGGAGAGTTATAGGGACCATGCAACCCACAAAACAGGGCTCCAGTGGGGATATCTAAAGCATTTGCATTCAGGCAAGGAAATGCTACCAGATAAGACTATAGGGAAATCTCTTGATGCCAGCTGAAGGATGGAAGCAAGAAAACTTTTTATAAAAAATACTAATTTAGAAATAGTGTTTATAAATTACAAATATACACTTAAATAGGCATCTTGAACATCAGCTGCCTTCTTCCTCTATCAAACACTATCAGTTCTGCAGCAATTCAATCAGTGTCATGAAAGAGAGCACAAAAATTATGAGTATAGAAAGACTTTCTATTGAGTATTGGTTCTTTCACACGGGCAAACTAACTAATGGAATATAACTGATACTAAATACTATTCTGGTCTACATTACATTGATTTAATAGTGGCACAACTATTAGAGTGTTTTTAGATTGACTCCTCTTGTGTTATTTTGCTTAGTTCCTAGACTGGATTTGTTCAGTGGTGAAAATGAGAATTCAGAAGTACTGAAATGAATATTCAAAACCACTAAAAATGGGAATGGTGGGTGGAGGAAGACCTCCATATGTGCCTGCTTCATCCCATCTACCCTGTAGTGCTAGTGTATTTCTTTAAGTACTGGTATGGAAGAAGAAAGTGCATAACCCAAATACTATTTGTATAATCAAATTTTCCACATTTAAAAAAGGTATGTCTGTATTACTCTGATTTGTTTCTGACAATCATATACTTGTGACAGTACCTGCTACATACATGCAAACATTCTCCACCTCTTTTACTTCAAAAAAATACCACTGAGACGGAAGTTTATCTTTTTGGCACTGATAGAGATAAACTGTTTATTGACTAGTGATAATGCATTATTTTGCTTCCCTTTGAAACTCTTTCCTGTCCTTGAAAGAAAATAAATCTGTAACCACTATTTTCATTCTGAAACTCAACAGTCAAGTACAGATATAAAGCACCTATCTATGTCCGGGTCCTGGGGACTGCATGACACAAAATAATGCGCATATTTATTTAGACTCTTGTTGAAAGTAAAAACAGATGAGTCATCTACATAAAGAGTATTTTCACAATCTGCTTGAAATTAATGTTTCATAAAAGTATGCTTTGTTCCAGGAGTATGGTAATTTGTGTGTTTGTTAACATCACTGGCCAGTATCACATGAAAGCAGGAGGATCTCGTAGGCCTCCTCCTGCCCAGCTCCTTCACGCTTCTTACTGCTGCTGCGGCTCAGCCTTACCCTGTGTTCAGGGTGCTGTGTGCTTAGAAGTGCTGTGTCCAGAGGCATGGGAGATGTCCTCCTACTGCACCCACACAGCAATGGATTCTTTTCATCCGCCCTGATCCAGTGTCTGGATCTGGACTGGACGTAGCCTATCACACGTTCTGCCAAATCAGTGCTTCACAATAATACTCTTTACAGGATGACTTTGATGCTTTTCAGAGTGGTCTTTGTTGATTTGATGCCTCTATTGAGCCATGATAAAGTAGTATATATTACTGACATGCTTCTGTGACTAACAATTAGTTCTGTTTCACAAGGACTCCTGAATAAACTGAGTAAATTTTCACAACTGCTAGAATCCAGTGACGCATTTTCGGTACCTCCAACAAAATTACAGCAGTTGCTAAAAATATCTGAATATTATCCTTGAATATTTATAGGAAAGTAATTCCATGTTGTCTTAAAATAGTACACTATTCTGGGAGGAGAAGGAAGGTATCTTGTTGAAATGTATTTTCTGCAGGTGGCAAATTTGTTCTTTCTCACATCAAAAACCTGAAGTGGGAAGCCGAGATACTAAGTAGAGTTCAAGCACTTCTGGCTTCTGAGACCAAAGCTTTTCTGTGTGCTGCTTCTTTTTAAGTAAACAATATAGAACTACAAATAGCAATATTCTAATGCTATTTGACCTAATACATTACTGCTGCAAAATCTGGCATAATCTGGGTCTAACAAGCATTATTACAGTGTATTTAATAAAGGATCATTTATTTATTCATCATAAAACAATATATTGAAGATTTCATCACAAATATGAATGAAATTTGTAATAGACAGTATCTGTATCTTATCTGAAAGGTAAATGAGACATTTTAGTCCTTTGGAGGACTAGGATAGAAGACTAGGACCCCTAGACTAAGCCTAGAAGGACCACTCCTTAGTCTGGTGATGAATAATAATCTTCCACTTGTGACACAGAACATCCTCTTTAATGATCCCTGGTGCGTATTACTTTCAGGATAACCCTATTACACAAATGGATAAATTACACAGCCTCTAAAATTCAAGGTTAGGTAGATATTTAAAATAAAAATAAGCATGAGTAGAACAAGATCCAGTACTGTATTATATCTAAAAATATAATGGTAATATATTAGGAAATAAAAATACAAACCAGGAGTATGACATGCAGTGCAAAAGTGCCCAAACGACTGCATTTCCTGAACTGATTCTGCTCTAAGGAAAACCCTCCAAAACTGCAGAACATGGGGATCATTTCAGCCCATTCCTCAGCTGTTCTCCCTTCCCTTCAAGTAAGGGAGAAACTACTACCTCCCTGACATCGCCCAGAGAATGGCTAGTTCAGGACACTTTTGCCTGTCCTTATATAAATATCTTTTAATAATTATGATAAAATGCTTGTCCAAGCACAACAGATTAACAATTGCCACATATTCACTCCCTGCTTGGCTCTTCTACAGTAGTTTGTCTACATTAAAACTATGTAAATGTCAAAGTGGACAACAGCAATTCATCATCTGGGGATTTTTAACTGTACTAATCAAATTACAGCCTTTATAACATTGATTTCTCACTGCAAGGGGTTTAGCTCTGAGGAAGAAGAACACAAGAACAACCTTACAGGAAGCTGTAGCTTCTAAGCCAAAGTCTTCTGAGTGGAAGATGGGGCAAACTCCTACCCTACTAGGAATGATAGACTAAATTAGAGATCCTGTTTTGGGGAGGATTCCAGCCTGGATACACAGGCATAAGGAAATCATAGCCCCACATCAGCCTTTGGTGCCTCAAGAGGTACATATATAAACAGGTAGTCATTTCATCTACATGTAAGCCAACACAACACCTACATTAATTCTAAGAAGTAACTTCAGTGCCAAAAGCCCTAGTGCACGACCTTATCAGGACCAGTTTCCTGAGCTGACATGTTCTGCTGTCAGTTATTCCCAAACCTGTAGGACTAGTTATGGTTGCACACCATAAAATTACTAAAGAGTAATGTGGAGAAGAAACTTTCACAAAACTGTAGCTGATTTTGTCTTAGGACTCAGTAATGATTTCCGAAACTGCTCTCCTGCAGATGTTTTCATGCATTCACAAAAAATTACATACTTCAGTCATTAAGGAATTTTTAGACCCTTGTATTTATTACCCACAATTTTAAAAGCGTTTGTCATTTTCTCCGGTAGATACTTTCTAAAAACTACCTTTAACAGAACTGATGGGACCAAACTTAGCACTTCCTGAAAGTACTACAGCAGTACTGGTGCTCAGGAAGACAGAGCCATAGCAGAACCTGAAGGTGGAAGACTGAAGAAGGACAGAACCAAGGTCTGAAGAAGGAAGGACTGAAGGAAGACTGAAGATAGAACCAAGGAGGAGGAGCAGGAAACCCTGGGGTCTCTGGATAGGAGGGCTTAGAAAGGCAGAGACTAAAAGGAACAAAAGGAGTTACCCCAGAGAACTCTGACGTCCATTTAAAAGATTCTTCAACATAAAAGGGGCTGAGTATAGGAGCTGGAATGTATTGCGGGAGTAGGATATTTAAGCTTTCAGGTGATACGGGTAGGAATCAAGGGGCAGAAGATGTTTCTAGCTCACAAGTATTTAGGAGCTCCATAAGGCAGTTCTGCAGTTCTAACTGCTCAAGCCTCTGTGCTGCCATCATTCCTCTCCTCACCTTCAGATACATTTAGTGAGACATTTCTTAGAAGATTTTTCTTTTTTGCCTGGAAATTTCTTTGCTTTAAAAAACAGCTCTAAAACTCTTACTACTTATAATATACTTCATATTGTAACTACTTCATATCACATAGCTGCAACAACAGATCTTGCACAACACGAATAACTTCCTTAAATGCATTCTGCATTACAATTAAACTACTAAAAACAAAAAAAACATTGCTGGTATTATTATATATTGCAAGCTCTTGGAGAGCTATAACACTAGTATAACAAGTGTTAAATTGTACTTAAAAATACTAAGGTACATTATAGCATGTAAAGTATCTCATGATATGATATATTTAAGAAGCAATTTCCTTAACAACAAGCAAGAAATCCAACTATAGCGGCATATCAATGAGCCAGCAGTCTGCAACCACACTGCCGACCTCCAGTGCTTCAAAACTGTCATCTGACAGAAAAAAAAAACATAGCTTTTCAAAACTCCTGATGCTTTTTCAAACTGTTGTTTGCCATCTCATGTCTATTCATTGCCACTGACTACATAAACAACAGGAGTTAAAAGTCTGTTTCGTGTACACACAAAGCACATGCTGCTCCTTGCCTCATCAATCACAGATTTTATTTACTATTTGGTAGCACTAATGAAGGCCTCTATCTCTTCCATGATCTTGATTCACCCCCTCTCCTCTTTCCATGTGTAAAAGGAAGTGCAGAGAAAGGAATACAAAGCAATTGTAATTAAGATAAGCCAAATATGTAGAAAGTAGTCCAAAGATACGCAGACAGCAAATGTGCAAACTGATAGATTACAAGAACTAAATTATTCCAAGAAGCAAGAAGTCTAGACAGAACTAATGAATGAGTTCGGGCACCTTACAAACTATAAATTACTTTGCAATGCCACACAAAGACATGAGACAAGAACACCGGATTACTAAGCAGTCACTCCAGCTGGAAATGTGACTGTGATACTTCCTACATAAAGATATTTGTACCAGGAAAATATTACAGAAATCAGAGCATTTGAGAACCAGGTTTGCCCATTTAAGCAAGAAAAATGTCTTGAAAAGTATGATACAGAATTAAAATCCATTACAGGGCTTCAGCATAGAAACACAGAGTCGTTACGACTGGAAAAGACCTTCAAGATCATCAAGTCTAACCATATATCTATCACCATCCTGCCTGCAAAATTACATCTCTAGGTGCCTCATCTGCATGTTTCTTTAACACTGCTAGGGATGCCATTAATCCAATGCTTTACTATATAAGAAAAAAATACTCTTATGAAAGAATGGATCCATCAACAAATTCAGAGCATATTACCCAATTACAACTTGAGTTTGCTAGACATCAATAAAGGAAAAGTTCAACATTTCCAAGGAGCTTTTGTCACATTTTACCTGAATGCTCAGATATTACTTAATCAAAATGATATGTACAAGATGCAAGCAAGCAAGATGTAGTCTAGGCATTCAAGTTTTTTAACTGCCCAAATTACCTGTCAGAACACTATTATTTAAGGATAGAAGATATTATGCCCCCCAAAATTGCTGTAAAAAAAAACACATTTTAAACTATGGAATCAATATGAAGTCTTGCAGTAATAACAGAAACTTGCCTTTTTCTGAACTGACAGTACAGTGCATGATACATTGGAGAGAGTGTATATACGTGTATATATACTTATTTTTGCATGCATATGTACATGTATAGATACATATATGCTTCTTTTGGCAGAAGACAAAGCTTTTACAGAGCAAAATAGTCACAGTTATCAAAATTGCTGTAACAGTAACCCAGGAGGCTTAACTCTTTAAGCCTGCCAAGGTCTTTTAGCTTTTATCCTTCCTTTCGCCCTTTTCATATCAATGTGTAAAATCAGTTTTGTATATTAGCTAAAGAGGTAGCAAAATCATAAAAGATAAATACATCAGGGATTGCCCCTCAGCAACCCAGAAGTGTTTTCTGAGAAGGGACTATTATCTTGATCCATTATTTTTTCTCCTTCCTGTTTTGCCAGACAGCTTATTGCTGAATAAAGCCAATATAAACATAAAAACTATGGCCCAATAACGAAGTAACACATAGTACAAGAAGAAAACAGTTTTGCTGTAGATTAAAAGAAAAAAAAATACTGTGGGAATATGAATAATTTCTTGAAACACACCCGAGTGTAATGGTCCACAAAACAAATATACAATTTATAATTTTCTCATTATTTATATAATTTAAATTTAATTAGATCATCCATTTTTAATTCAAAAAATTTTATGTTATGACATATATTTCTGTATTTAAGGTATTTATAAAATTTTAAAAAATAAAATTTTATATAGGGATTTTATAAATTATATTTCATTCACCTTAAGCATATATCTGCCCACAAAGTATGCTGTGAGCCTTGCTATGTCAAAAACTTTTCACCTTATTATTTCTTGCCTCCTCCTTTCATAACATTTTTATAAAGAGTTTTGAGGATTTAACCACACTGATCAATCAGTTGCAAATTTTATCAAAAATTCGTGATGCCTTCAGGATACAAAACCTCTTTTTGACATATATCAGAATGAAGACCTAAAAACACAAAATTGATTTAAGTTCATTTCTAAGATCTTGTTTTACAATTTTAGTAACCAGAAATAGAAGATCACAGAAGCACAAATATTTGTTACCTATTAATGTGGAACATAGATTTCATTTCCAGCAGGACCTTCTTCTTGAACCTGTCCATCTCTATTCTCAGATAGTAACTATCTGAAAAATCAGTATCTGAGAGATAACTTAGCACTTCATTGTCCAAAAATTTTGCAAGCCATTCTGCTTTCTTGTGAATTTAATGTATTGATTTCTAATATTTGCAGACATAGATTTGTATAGTCGGGTGATACTACAAACTGCAAGCACATGGAGGGGAGATTCTGACACGTGCTTCTTAAACAGATTTAGATGTAATTCTCTGACAATTCAGATACAGAATGGACACTGGTTATGTCACAACGTGATGCTATTTGAAATTGGAATGTTAGTCTTTTCAGAAACACTGACACATATCTATCTGGCTACTGGATTTAGGAAGGCCTAATGGGAGATATGCTGGGAGAATGGCAATATTTAGAGAACAGTATGCTCTAGATGTCTGCTATCAGAGCCTTAGGAAAGAAGAAGAGATGGGTCTGTCTTTCCTTCCATCTTTCCTAAAGCATTAGTAAAGATTACTGAGTATTATTTCAGGAGAGGAGGAGACCATTAGCAGCCTTGGTCAGGAGCTGGGGTTGTGACAAACTAGGTGGAGAATGACACTTGGTAAAGCAGAAAGGAAATGAAGGAAGACTAAATACAGCTTTCTACTTTGCTTTTACCCACTGCCACTCTTCACTTGCACTCAGAAGTAGTACAAAGCATACATCAATGCCATACTGGGACACAAAAGTCTTCCCCCAGTCCTGCCTCCTGACAAATCTACCTTTCTTGGTTCAGTTGTCCACTCTGGAAAGAGATTAATCAGAAGGAGAGGGCAACATATGAATTCTTTAGGATGCTGAAGAAATGGAGGGATTTGTTTGTTTCTTCCTGTTTTGCTTATCAATTAAAAAAAAATCAAAGTGTACTTCAATGGCAGTATATATATTACAGAACTTGGCAGAGAGAGAGAGAGAGATGTAATGCCACGTACTATCATCCATGCAACACACCCAACCCACCGCCCATTTCAAGACCAGGGGCAAGTATCTGTGGAGCAAGGAAACTCCTGCCTTATTCCAGTGCTCTTCAAACATCATCAAGATGTTATGGAAAACTTTATCCATGCCAAGGCATTCCATTACCTCTGTTATTACCCTCTACTTCCACATGGACAAATCAGAAACCAAATGGATTTCAGAGCTCTGGGGATGGTGGCCAATGGTCTCAGAGGCCAGGTCATTCTCTTCTCTGTGAGGAGAAAAGATGGGAGAAGGAATGTACAGATATTCCACATTAACAGCTGGACAGTAGAGTTTTGGTTTCAGCTACTATGAGACCTGTTTCCAGATTGACAACTGATGGAGAAGGATGAGATCCATCTCACTAAACAGGGCATGAGTGTCTTTGCCAACAAGTTGGCCAGCCTGGCTAGGAGAACTTTAAACTAGGCAGGATGGGGGAAAGGGAGAATTAGAGCGATGTCAGGGTAATGAAAGACAAGTCAGGATGCCTTTAGCAGGTGCGGGAAGCATGGAAGGTCCTCTTGCACTCGTCCTGGGAAAACTCCAGGCTCAGTTACCTCCCTGAAATGCCCATACACCAATGCACACAACACGGAGAATAAACTGGAAGAGTTGGCGACCTGTGTGAGATCACATGGCCATCACCTCCTGCAATTACTGAGACATGGTGGGATAACTCAAATGACAGGAACGCTGTCATGGATGGCTAGGCCCTTTCTGGAAAGATAGGCCAAAAGAGTGAGGCAGTAGAGTTGCTCTTTATGTAAGAGAGCAGCTGGAATGTATTGTACTTTGCCTAGGGGTATCGGAAAAGATAGTCAAG
>JAUBNY010000002.1:5296514-5309239 GCA_032275445.1 Crypturellus soui | reverse complement strand
GTAGAGTTGCTCTTTATGTAAGAGAGCAGCTGGAATGTATTGTACTTTGCCTAGGGGTATCGGAAAAGATAGTCAAGAGCTTATGGGAAGGGTAAAGTGCAGACTAACATGGGTGACACTTTGGTGGGTGTTTCCTACAGGAATATGCCCTTGTGGCCAAGAAGGCCAATGGTTTCCTAGGGTGCATTAGGTAGAGCACTGCCACCAGGCTGAGGGGAGCTGATCTTCCTTTTCCACCCAGCCCATTACAAGAGAGACAGAGCTCCTGCAGCAAGTTCTGCAAAGAGCTACGAAGATGAAGGGACTGGAGCATCTCTCATATGAGAGAAGGCTGAGAGTCTAGAGACTGCTCAGTCTGGACAGGAAAGAGCTCGAGGTCATCATACCAATGTGTATAAATGGGAAGCTGTGAAGAGGATGGTGTCGGACCCTTTTCAGTGGTGCCCAGTGACAGGACAAGGGACAACAGACACAAACTGAAAATCAGGAACATCCATTTAAACACGAGGGAAAACTTATTGACTGTGAGGATGACAGAACACTGGAACAGGTTGTCCAGAGAGGCTGTGGGCTCTTTTCCTCTGGAAATATTCAAAACCTGCCTGCACATGATCCTGTGCAACATTCTCCAGGTGACCTTGCTTGTGTAACGGGGCTGGACTACATGGTCTCTCCAGAGCTCCTTCCCTGCCTCAACCATTCTGTAATTATGAGATTTGCTAGAGAGCACTATTTCTGACTTGGCTTACATTGAAAAATAAGATTAGGATTTGTTACTCCCAAAATGTTATTTTGAATAAAACTTTTAATTAAAAGTACTGAAATCTGCATTTTGAGTTAAGAATGTCAAATGGAATGCTTTCCTTAGTGAAGTTAATTCACAGGACTTGCATTGTAAGTATCATAAAACACAAATTGTGCAATAATCTTGATGAAATCTGCAGTCAACTCAACCTTTGCACTTCTGTGCTCTAAGATGGAAAAATCACTAAAGAAAACAGAGTAAAGACAAACAAACATGTGGAAAATAAAGGTTTCATAAAGCTCTTCTGCTAAAGGTAAAACAGACTTTCAGTCCCTTATATTCTGATTCCTTGAGGTAATTATTGTAAGAATTATGAGATGTTTCATGTAACATATAAATATATAATATATATATTATATATAATATATAAAATATCATGCTGATATTTTAATTCTTAATATTACTGTTCCAGACAAATTCTGGAAGGATAAAATACATTTCAATAACAAAGAGCCACAATATTTTATAACTCAAAAAAAAATATTTATTTTTGAAACAAATTTCAGGAAAAAACTTGGACTAATTCTTCATTTAAACTAGTTCAGTCATCCCCAGATCTTAGCAGTGCATCGGAATAGTAGGTAAAATGATGCTCCTGAATCACTGAAAGTCTTCTTCCTGCTACCAAAGACAGAATGCCTCTCAAAAAAGAACGCCATCCCACTGTAAAAAGAATTCGTTATTTTAATCCACATTATCCTGACTCAAAAGACTTCAGAAACTCAATGCCCAGCAGGTAAGGGGTATATTCTTATTTCCAGTTTAAATTTCATTTACAGATGGTTGATTTTTTTATTATTATTCTTGCATTAACTGTTATCTATAGATGGCAGTCATACCACTCGCAGAGCTCTTCAGTTCTTGGTTGCTAATATATGCAAGTTAAACTCTCCTAATCTCCTCTCCCCATTTTCCTGCGGATCTCACTTGCCTTTTTCTCAGTTTGTTCCCATTTCAGTTCACCTTTCTGAATGCAGGTGAGCAGCAACATGCAGAATATTCCATGCATGGTCACATCAGTATCTCATCAGGATACTTTAGGTTGTCTCTTTTATGGATGTATTTTCTAACACCAGCAGGACCAGCTAGTGCTTCTCTTATTCTGCTTGTTTCTACCTTTTTTCTGATGGGAAACTCACTGCCCATAGCTGCAATTCCTGCTGTTAGTTTCCCAATTTAGGTACCTAGCATTTAGTATTATTAAATTGTATCTAGCTTTTATTACTTCAGTCCTTAAGGCCATGCTCTTCCTCTATAACATGTTGATCTTCTGCTGTGTTAAGAACCTTTTAACTGTGTCATAGACAAATTCATCAGAGCAGTGACAGTTGCTGGTCCCGCCACTAGTAGAAAGCCTTAATGAAACCCTTTATTCTTGATAATAAAGTCATTCTCCAGACAGACCCTTGAGAAAAGCCTCTAGCAATGTGCTTCCTGACCAATGCTCTCTGAAGTCAGCCCAACCATCATATCCTTTCATTTACTTTTACAGTTATTTTAATAATTCCCAACTTCTCCAGCTTGGCATCTAATTTTCCATTTGGCACTATGACAGCTTTTTATAAATCTGCTTTCCCTATTTAAAGAAATTGTTCTCTTTCCAAGAACAGCTAACAAACTATTGGCATGACTTACCAAAGGTTAATAGTGGCTTAGCTTACATTTTTCCTGTCTTATATATAGATATAGCCACAGCTGATTTGGTAAGCACATTAAGTCTTGCAGATTGTCTGTGATTTTGTGCGACTTCAAAAAAAATGAATATTAAGGTAAATTATCTGTTTCTCTAACATGATTTGTACTGTGGTTTCTGCTTTTCCTTTTTCTTTTTCTATCAATCACACCAGTTTCTAAAGAATGGTTTCTTCTGCTGGCTGATATTTTTTCCTCTTTTCATGCACAGTCTCCAATTTTCTCCCATGTTGTTTCTTCAAGCAGGTGTTCACTCTGTAAGGTACACCAAACCCCTCTTTCCAACAAAGTTTAGTTTAGTTTCTTGTTCATTACTCTTCATATTGAAAGCAATTCCAAGTCTTCTCTATTCTCCATCTCCCGAGCACTTCTAATTTTGCTCTACTGGTTAACACAACATTTTATGAATATATGAATAATGACTTTGGATAACATAGGTCCCAGAAAAGGTGCAGAAATGGGCTTTTAAGTCATTCTGCACAAGTTATTTATTTTCCATGAAGAGATCCAGCATACCATACAGAGGGCATCCTGCTGAAATAAAGATCTCAAAACCTGGAAACACAGTTTCCCCCATTGTCTCTGGAATACTAAAGGAGGAATTGTCCCCTGCTTGACCAGGAGCCAAATGCTAAGACAGACCAGGGAAACTGCTCTACATGGACTCTTACCTGACATTGCTGTCCTCAGACACTAAGAGAATATCAGAAAACTAAGCATTATAAATAATGATTGAGAAAAATCTTGCCTATACATTGCAGAGCTATGATGCTCCAAAGCCTGAATTCAACCTGTTCATAACAACACATTAAAAAGGCTCACACCATGCTTTGGAAACTGCTCACAATGTAGCCAAACATACTCAAAACACATCACTTGGGGAAAAATACTGAGGGAGGGTGGAAATCAGAAGCATCAAATCTTCCTGAAACAATTTCTGTAGTGTAACTGAATATACATGAGGAGCCAAGTAGAGCACATCTGCTGCCTGGGCTCTGCAAACAGACTTATAATTAAATAGAGTTGAATATTGAAATTCAGCAATGATGGGTTTCATTAGACTAGTATAATGCTGTATTAATTTTGGTATCATCCACAGTACACTTTAAGAGCTCTTCTTATCCTTTGATATCAATGTGCCGTGACATTCACACACATTCTGCACCAAAGGTTGAGCAAGTATTAGACATGAAAAAGGCTGACATGGAAAGGTAACTTCCGTCCAATAGCTAAACTGTCAGTGAAACAAGAGAAAATTAACTTAAATTTATCCCCAGGTATGTAACTCTACAGATTAGTACTGGATTTTATATTTTATATGGAAAGCATTTTCTGAAGTAAGAAAAAACCCTAAAACCAGAAAAAACTACACATCACCTTTATCCTTTGGCTGATGGCATCTTCAGATTACTTCTCTTCTTGGCTACAGAGACAGAGAATTTCTTTACTTCAGCATATCATCATATTTGTGAATTGAGCTACTGAAGATAAGGTGAGCCTTTGCCACTCCTATCTGACCATCTACAACCCTAAGCTCTCAGCACAAAAAAAAAAATCTTACAGTTTTCTACTCATCCTTGCATCAACACCACTTCCTCAGTTTACCTGCCTTATGTTATGGGTCTTTTATCAAAGACACTGTCCACCGACTTCAGCATAGACCTTTCTAAGCACCTTCCTTGGATCTCTCTTCCGTGAAACCACCTCCATGCGTTACTGCTTTGACAGAGTCACAGAATGGTTGAGGTGGAAGGGGCCTCTAGAGATCATCTTGTCCAACCACCCCACTCAAGCAGGGACACCTAGAGCACATCACCCTTACTAGCTAGGTGTTAAGCTACTTGAATCAGACATCTCAGACTGCTCTGAAGTGAAGTTTAGTGCATGCAGTATTAAAAAGTCCAGGTTCTCTAGATTGGGAGGGTAAACCTGGTACTCTGCTGCCAAGCTTGCCAATGGAAGAAACTTGGGAAGATGCCCATGAGGGAAGGCTGCCAGGGTTAAAATAACTTTGTCAGGTATCAAAGAGTCTTGTCATCAGTGCCCAAGTTTTTTTTTTTTTTTTTTTTTCTCCCGTTAAGTCACCCACTACCCAGTGTAGGTGCTCTCCATCCAATGTATTTGTTTTTTCTCGTTAAGTGACCTTAGACTAACTACAGCACTAGGCTGGCTGGTAAAATTGGTAATGAAAGCAAGATGAGAAGAGAAAATACAGAGAAACTAATTCAGGGAACAGAGGCAACGAAAGAGGAACGAAACCAATTACAATTCACATTTATTCCACACAAGCCCGCAGGCCCCAGCAAAACACCGTGGTCCTGATCACCCACCTCAGTGGCACTTGTCTGCTGTCTGTGCAAGCAGTTTGAGCTATATGCCCAAGGGCTCAGCAGGCCCTGCTCTGAATTAATTATATATTGAGTTCATACATAAAATAGTCTCTCCATTGATATTTTTAACATGAGTAAAAGAAACAAATGCTCAGACTTGGTTCCTTCAGACCACAGGGAAAATTCTCTCACTTACTTATCCATTACAAACAGCCAAATGGAAGATTAAAATCATTAAGCCAAAAAGGAAAGGACTTGAGGTTGTCTTTTAAGGGGAGAAGGATTGTTTACACATGACTAAATGTTATGTCCATCCCACCAGCTATGGCATGCAGAATATGTATTTGTCAGTAGTAACTGGTACAATTAAGAAATGTTGTATTTTTAACAAGCTGAGGATTCAAAAGACACGAAAGACATGATGAAAAGAATTTTTTTAAAGTCTACTAATAGCTCTTCTTTTTTAGTTTTATGATTTTCCAACTAGCTGTTTCGTAAAGAATATATTTGAAACAGAATCTTGCATCACATTTGTTTTCTCTTGTAAAAGCACATATATTTTCTCTTGTAAAAAAGCAATGACCAACAAAAAGACTCTACTAAGTCAAGGAAAATGTTTTTAAAATTTGCAAAATGTAAAGCTGACAAAGAATCTCTGTCAATGATCACTGTGGAAGGATTATTCAAAGATCTGCTTTCATGGGTAATTATAGGGAAGAAAGTTGACCTAGATATCCTGGATGCAGAGCAATCAATACATCAACATTATATAAACACCCGACAGTATTTTACTACTCACCACTTTTTGTTACAAATGTTCAAAAACATCAAACCTAGGATTAGCCTACTGTGTAAGATGTCAAATTTTCAGGAAGACTGCAATCTCCCAGTAATCTACTCTTAACTAACTGTAGGTAAAAGCATGCATACGAAAACCATCATCAAAACAACACTGCTATTCAAAAGGAAAAATAGAAAAAGAAGAAATTTCCTTCCTAGTGCTGAGGCACTCAACGGCTGAGTCCTCTCAGAGCTTGAGGGCCACACTGCCACAGCCTCTCCGCTAGCAGAGGACAAACTCTTCTGCAAAGGTAAGCCACAAATGTGCAGAGAGATGGAGGTGCCCTGCAGAACCGCTGCCTGCTCCATGCCCAAGCCTGAGCAACACTGTAGTATCTTTCAAATGACACCCTACAACTGGCAATAGAAATAAAGCACACTAAGAAAGACCATGTACTTTGCTAGGCTTAATATTACCAAGATACAGGGACTCCCATGGTGAAATCTGTATCTAGAAAGTAAAGTATTTTGAGTTGCTTATTCTCCTTTTTACCACAGGAGTGTTCATATTGGTCTTCTCATTTCAAACTTCACAAACAGTGGGACACAATTCTTCCCTGAATCTTACAACGAAATGACAATATTAAAGTCGCTCACAAAAGCAAGGCTTCAAAACTAATACTACCAAAATGCATCATCACTTTAAATCATTTGAGTCAAAGATTTTAAAGGAACTAGCTATAAAGTTCAATATTTGCATAAGCTTTGCAGGATCAGAAAAGCAAGTTAAATAACTATGGCAAGTTGAACTTAAAGGCACCGAAGACACCATAGATAAAGTATATAATTCAGAGGGTATAACAAACTTGAAGTCAGTCAACATGGAGTTTTCAAGAGGTACATTTATGCATTTGTACATAAATTTATGCATAAGCTTTTATTCGTCCTACCACAACAAAAAATAAAAAGAAAAAAGAATCTGAAAAATATATCCATGGGACAGTTTTGGTTTAAAAAAATGTATGAATTAGACCAAAAAAGCAAAATAGGATTTTCAATCAAAGAACCAGATGTGTAGCCACTGAATTTAAGGGGAATTTTACCATGATTATAACAAAAACATTTGGAAGTAGGAACTCCTGCAGAAACGAAAAGCTATAGAGATCACAGAATTTGTCAGGCACAGCTTATTATATCACAAACCGCGTTTTCAGTGTTCCAAAAGCTCTGCTATTCAGAAGCAACTCTGTTCATATTTGAGCTGTTTTATACAATTTTGAAAGTGTGAAAGGTTTTTCAGATTTCCCTCTACTTGTATTTCTATAGAAATGTGAGAAAAGCCCTAATCCTGTATTTCTTTTTTTTTTTTTTTTTTTTTTGCTATAGCTAGAGGATATCTTGGAGGACAGATCTACACTGTGAGCTCTAACCAACTATGTTGAAGATGACAACGTTGCCAATCAATCTTGAACAAAACTATCACTTCTGCCACATTAACTGGTCACTGCAACCAAGCATTCTTTATATGAAGAACGCTGCGACTGGAATCAGATGTTCATTATGTAAAGAAACTTAAAGATATCTATGCAAGATTATATTAAAAATTGTCATATGATAAATATATACACATCATTTTTATTATTTCTAAATAGTTGCAGGGAACCTTATCAGCCAAACACTATCACAGAAACATTTTATGAGATGGTCCACAAAAATTAATATGGATATCATTGCATGGACTAATTCTTGAAAAAGTTAGTCAATGGAAGTAAAAAATATTAATGATGGTCTTACCTGGTCCCAGGGACAGATGACTCCTCCAAAACACATAAAGAGATATCCCATGGCAACAAGACATACCCAGACCACCAGAGAAAATACTCGAAGCAGCTTCTTAAATACGGGCTCTACGCAGACAAGGATAAATATAGCAAAAAAAATTGCTAGGGCTGTTGGAACAGTTATTAAAAATGCCACATGGTCTTCTATTTCCTGGAAATAGAGAAGAATAAAAAGGAAGTTAAAAACTACAATACTCAAATATGAGACAAATGTGAGATATTCTAACCTGGCTGCATAAAGAGTCTGGCTCTCTGAAAGACATGAGTTCGAAAACCAAAAGTGATATGAATCAAAACAGGATTACTTTCACTGCAAGAAGCTATAATTTTGAATATTCGCTTCATAAATAACTATTAACGACACTACAGCATGGTGCTTCATTACTAAATTAAGAAATATATTAGCTGAAGCACACTGGGAAACCTGTAAATCAGACCACAGAAATAAAGCAGCCTATAGGATGAAGCAAATTGAAAGGCAAGCCAAATCTACAGGAATAACACAGACTTTCTACCCTAGAATGCAAAATATTTGAGATGAGTGTGCCTTGGAGGGGAAATTCACATTTCTCTGTTTAAAAAATGCAGCTCTCAAAATGCCTCTCTAATCTACTGTGTGTTAAAGGTCCATACAAGCCTACTTTGTGGGGCAGCAAAATTCAGCAAATGCCATAAATTTTGCTTCTGCAAAGTATTCATCTGGAAGGTTAGACTCTAGATTACATATATGCATTTTTCTAGCAACTGCTTACTGCAATATGTGCAAAAAAACAGAATCCAATGAGAGATGAGACTTAGAACAAACAATATTTAATTTTTTTCCAGAACCTACATACAAGTTGACAAATTTACTAGGCTAATACCCTTAAATCATCTAAACAATCACTGTGCATTATTTTTATAAAAATAAAAGAGCAAATACTTCATTTGGTATGACTGTATTAGTTAAACGTCTGAAGCCGAAGGACCACAGCACTCCGGAAGTCTGATCACAACACCTTTATTCATTCTGTCAGCTGCTACAAATTATAAAAGCATGATTTGTCACAATAAAGACTACAAAATCAGACTCCCAACCTCTACTGCTGCAACAGTATAAAATCCTCCACTAATGCTGCACTTCATGTAGAAATTTCTCGTATTTTACCTCCTGGTGAAATCTCTGGAACAATATGGTATTACCCTATTTGATGATTTTTAAGATAACTAAGCACAAAGAAATAACATTTCTTTTTCCCTAGGTTTATAGTTGCTTTTTAAAACCCTGATAAATCTTGCCTATTATTCTCTTCTCAACTCACATGCTTAACATTTTGCTTAAAGGCTTTCTGTAGTGATTTTTTTCTTCTCTCTTTGGTTAAGAATTTCAGAGATTTACTCTTTCAGCATTTCTCAGTAATTTTTTTTAATGTCCAGATCTAATAAAAGATCAGTTAGTTATGCAATACCATGCCTAGAAGGAGAGCCTTGCCTTAACGTGCCCTTCCCAGCCTTCTCTTGGGAGTTGATTCATGAACAGGACCACGTGCACCTTGCACGCTGCAAGCACCCCGCCACGGCAGCAGGGACATGGGCAGGTTCCCCCGGGCTGCAAAGTAATTCCAGCCATGCTTTCAGCTAGCACAGCCTGCACACACATGGCAAGTAACATTTGCCACGTTTGCCTTTCTCACCCTTCAAACAGTATATTTAAGGGTTTTTTTTTTTTCCCCTCCTCGTTCGGGAGTTACATAAAATGAACAACAGCAGATTTCCTTCATTCATGTTTTCCTTTGGCTTTCCATGCACAGAAATGAACCCATGCAACTACTTCTGAGAGCTGACTAAAGTCTGCTCATCTTTGATCTCCTTATACTTTTTTTTTTAACATTTTATATTGACTAAGTCACCCACTTGAGCAATTATTATTGCAACACAGTCAACCAGCCTATAAGCTATTTAAGAGACAAGAAATTATGGTGCTCCCTTTGAAATGCAAACACTGATCTGGCAAAAGTATGCACACACCAAGGCTTTACAGCATGAGCATCTTATCTGTTTTACTCCATAATAAATCCACTAGATTTAGATTTCAGTTTAAAATATACATACAAACACAGCTCCATTTTTTCATATATTCTTACACTAGATCAATGCATCTAAATGTTTGTTTCTAAATTAATAGTTGATCAGTGAATATCTTTTTTTCAAGTGCACACAGATTTCAACACTGAGCTGTGCCTAGTTTTGATCAAAAATAAAAATTAAAAGAAAATACTTATCTCCCTTTTCTGGTCTTCTGTTGCACAATTTCATGATTTTGTTTGGTTTTACAAATACACAGAAAAAATAGATGAAAATGAATCAGATCTTCATCTTATGTATATTAATGTAACCTCATTGAGTCCACCTATTTTAGCTAGCTGCAAAACAATCTGCTTCTGCTGTCCCACACTGCTGGCATTCACCATACACTGTGGGCTGTGGGGAACGTAGTATAAATTAGATAATTAACAAAAAGATAATTAACAGGGCAGAGCAGAGAGCAAGAGAGCATGCAATTATTACTACTACTTTAACCCTTTCTAGAAAGCCTTCATATGCACTGGAGGGACAGGTATCCACAATTCTGCGTGTAAAATATGCATTAACATTCAGACCAAAGTATATGAGATGATTTAATTTTGGAGCCAAATTTTGAGCATATTTTTCTATTCATAGGAACTAAAATGTTATGAAATTGTAACTTCAAGATTTAAAAATTCTTAAACATTTAAAACTTGTAAAATCAGGGCCAGCATTTGCGAACATTGGTGTGCTTAGCAGGTTCAAAGGAAACTTAAGAAGCAAAAATAAATTATTGAAGCCTAAACGGTTCATTCCTAGCCATTTTCCAAGTAAAATAAAAGCCAAAAAAAACACAACACACTTCTCTATTGCTAGTCTCAGAGCGTAAAACACACAAAGGGTTTTGGCATTAAAACACCAGCATGACACTTTCCAACAAAGTGGCCAAGCTGACACAACATGGCTCTTGACTGACCGCTCTATCTTTTTGAGTCTCTTCTATTCCACTCTTAAGTACTGAAGAGATTAAAAGTTTACTGTTAGAAATCTATCTCCCCCCTATAAATTCTTGAGAGGTGCAATAATCTTGTTATCCCCATTAAAATGGGAATAATCACTTTCGCTTATGTTTCCTTTTCCAGATAATGGCATGCCTTCAGCTTAATCTTGAACAGTAGAGCTGCTGTAGAGTATGCAACTGCTTTATGTAAGCTACACATCTTAATAAAGCGCTCTATAAAAGCAAACGAGCACTTGAAATACCAGTTTTAGCATAAAATCTATTTCCATGGTCTCTTTTTCCTTGGTACTTCTTTTATTCTCTGCAACTAAGGGAATTTGACAGTAGTCTCTCTACAGCAGACTCCTGCTGGGATCCAAAATACCACATGCTTAGCTGGAATTAATTCAAACCGTTTACTATTTTAAATCACTATTGAAATCACTTTTGCTGAGTTCAATGAAACATTTTCTTTTAAATGTAATATAGAAACACGTGAAAAATGTTCTTCAGACGTTAAAACTCAGTAAGATCTTATGTTTCTTTTCAAAAAAGCTGCATGTATTAAAAGTTGACAGTATTTAAAAAAATAAACTAGCGTGCAGGGATTATTAGCTCAATGACATCTGTACGATAACAGCACAACATCCTCTTTATCTGACATTTTTTTTTCTGGCAGAAGCTCTTCCAGAATTTGACTGAAATGAGAACTACCATGATTTTCATAAGACAATCTGCCATCCTTCCCTTTGCAAAGCTGGATAGCATTGCAGTTCTTGAGCATCTCAAGAAATATTTCTCTGCAGTTCTAAAAGGCTATGAAGATGTTTTGGCTATATGTGACCCTCACCTACTGCTTTTATATTTTAGTGGATTGGTTTTCAGTGTTGACTGCGCTCTGCCTGCCATCTGCTAGGCACCTGGAAAAATCTCCATTTTACTTAGACGGGCTGCTCCCTGCCCTGGCTGACAAGTTGCACAGCTTCAGGTTGAATTTCAGCACTTCAGACAGACAACTGAAAAGTTTTGGGCAGACATCTCAACTTTCTTTTTCCATCAATTCCATCATTATTTGCCCATGCTCGCCTCAAAAACAGCACAGCATCTTTAAGCCCAGATGCTACTTCCAGGCCCATATGGTACTTTATGGATTCACAACTTATCAAAACTCCTCAGTCTTTTATGCCCATCATTTCTCTTTTATAAGACAAAGTCTTCTTTGTGCTTCTTAATTAGCTGCCTGGTTAGATGCTTTCTTTGCTACCCTTTTTTTCTTTTTTTCTTTTTCCCTTTTTCTAATCCATTAAGCTTTGTGCAGCATGCCTACAGATACTAGCAGCAATTCATTGACCTGTGCTTTCAGTCAAACCCCGTGGAAGTTTGTGTCTCTGTTTTCATTAAGGTCCTCTGTAATGGCATACCAGAGATTTTTTTCCCCCTGATTCACCATTCTGCGTTTGGCTTTGCAGGGCAGTGATACCAGCACCAGGCTCCACATGCAGTTGTTTCATGGTGTCTGCTGTCTCCAGAAATTCGTGTCTCTCTATTAACGAGTCTGACAGGCCGTCCACACCGGCTGTCAGCACACAGCGATATCCGAGTCCTCCACAGTCGGCAATCAGCCGCCTGCACATCACGGAGCAGACATTTCTGCCCGACATTACAGCTGCCAAGTTGCTCCATACTGATATAATCAGCAAGAAGCAGTTCTTGATTTGTGGCTCCATCTAGGTCACTTTGTATTTTTCAGCACACTGGGACACTCTATTGCTATTGTAAGACTGCACTCAAACCTTTCATATGATGTTCTCAGACTTCAAAATTATGAACAATATGTGCAAGTAAAATGTTCCGGTATGGAGAGCTTGGGATTTTGAATCAATGTAATAACATGGCTGAAAACAACTGAAACTGTTCCTTGACCTCTACTGATCTGTCCTACTGAGCATATAAGCACAAACAGAGCCAATTTGGTGACCAACCCTATGGATATTATGAACATTCTTGAGACCACCAATTTGCCTGACTACAGTGCTGAGCACTTTTTGCCAGTGGGTTGTGTTTTGTGAGTTAACTCCATACATTTGTTAATCTTGCTTAGTTAGTAGAAAACAGCCACCTTTTCAGATTTTCAACCCAAAATTTGCCTGCTAGTGATCAGTGAAGCTCACAAGCTGCAGTATTATAGCACTGCTTATCAGAGAAACCAAGTCTGAAATACCACAGATCAC
>JAUBNY010000002.1:5247754-5268297 GCA_032275445.1 Crypturellus soui | reverse complement strand
ACACAGCAGAATTGCATAATATGTCTATTTATACATCCCTGAGTGATGTTTATCTCTTTTCACAGTATCATGACATTGTTTTTCTCAGAGTCATCTCATCATCCACTGTATCCTCCCATATACTTCCGCGTAACTGTTGGAAAGGCATTTCTACTCACCCCATCCTCTCATTATGTGGTTTATTATTCCTGTCTGTTTACTACTTTTCACTAGCTTCTGCTGAATTTCATCCTTTTTTTTTTGGATGTCTCAAAGTCATTTGGTATCTTTTACCTTTCAAAAACTCTTACCTTTAAAAACTCCACTGAATCAAGGAAAGTCAAACCCATTGCTTTTCGTCTGCCCAAACTGGACAAAAGGGAGTGGACCTCTGCAAAAGAGATTCTGATTAGATATTCACACAAGATTCTAACTGCTAAGAACAGCAGAAGAGTGGGACAGAGTGGGTGTGAATTCTTCATTGCTGGAGGTCTTTCAGATCAGGATAGACAGGCATCTGTCAGGAATGACATAAGTACAAGTACAAGAGTAGTTTAACCCTATAATGGAATACATCAGCTCCCTTCCAGTGATTCTCTGCAGAGTGAAAACAAAGAATTCTACGTCTCAGAATAATTCTACCACAGAGCAAATAAATAATGTTTCAATTAAAGGACAAAATGACATTTTAATTACATTTTCCTACATGGATCCTTCAAAATTACTTCCTAAGAATTTCCCAGAAATTTGAGGAATCAAGTATTTAAACATGCATGCATGTCAGAAAATACTGTTTCAATTGTTTTGAAGCACTTTTACACAAAAAGAACATTAGAATGATCTTTCATTAAAGGTGAAATTTGAAACAGGAGATGCTAATGACTAGTTTAAATTTGATATTTGAAATCATTTAAGATTCTGAAGTTTGCTTCGGCTTCGAGTGTATGTGAATACGCCCAGGACTGGCATGTATTCTCTTTCAAGCTTAACCTTACAGCCTTATTTTTCACTTGAGCAGCAGTGGCAGCAAGCTTCAAGACCCACTGGTTCAACAATGAGCGTTAGCAGTGATATTCTCTAGGGAACAAGAACAAAATAAGCTTCAGACTCTGCATGGTAACTATCCTGCAGCATCTAAGAGGGAGGTCAAATTTAGTGAGGCAGAATTCGGGAGGAAGAGGGAAGCAGTCTTTCTTCTACACTTGGTAAGTGTACAAGTGTTGGACTTCATTATTATTCTTTGGTTTCTGTGAAATAGCCTCAGGCTTTTGAAAGCAATAATTTAGAATGTGCAAACCTAATGCAAGCAAAGCTTCCCCAGATGGTGTTCAGAAGTCAGCCTGTATTTCATAATCACTCATTTCTCCTGCAAAAGTCATCCTTTCACTCCAGCAAAAGGGAGCCTTTTATAAGGATTGTTTTTGCAACAATATGAAATGTGAAATCCAAGCAAGAAAGTGTTGTAAGAGTAACTGCATATAAGTAAAAACTACCTTATCTGGATCAGTCGCAAAATAATCACAGCAAAAGTTATGTGTGAAATTAATGTGAATATCTATCAGAAATAAACCGCATTCTTTGTTCCTTATCCTGGGCACTCATATGCACAGAGATTATTCCCATCCAACTCTTGAGCAAAGAATACATATCAATGATCAAATGAATATTGGATGGAAATTCATAAAATTTTGAATGCTGCGATCAAATGTGAAGCTTTTCTCAAGCTACTAATGTAAGTAAAGTAAAATAAAACACTAAAGTCTGAAATAATTGGTAGATAATGATATCTTTTCATGATACATTTTCCAAATAAGGATGGTTTTCTTTTGCTAAAAATGATCGATTTGCAAACAAACATATGATAGAAATCAGCCAGAAGAATTCTGTGTAACATGGCTGTAGAAGATCCAGACTGCAAAACTGTAAAACTAGGCTGGAAATGGATACATGGAGTGAAGCAAACTTCTAAAGCGAATCCAGCAGGTTTTAAATCAGGTACTCCTCAGGTTACTGAAGCTCTCAGTGTAACTACTCTACCCTACCTGTATTTAAATTCCTAGGCCATTTTTTGTAAAATCCCTATGATTTTATTACACAGCATACATTATAAGTGCATTTCTATGAGCAACTTATTATAAAACCTGAGAATATTTCTTTTGGTTCTGAAACAAAACTATAAGCAATTCCACATGCTGCTTTTTTCTCCTGCTTGCAAATAGTATTTGCAAGGTGTGCTCTAAAAGCCCGCTCTTCCTTATCAACTGGAGGAAGTGCTGCCGTGTTTGTGATCTGCGGTGGCAAGTCTTGGGGACATCTGTTAAGCCGAACTGAGCAAATGTTTTTAAACGCTAATGATGACAACGATGACAAACGATGTTCCTCATCCCCTCCCCACCTTTTCTGCTTAGGAAAAATCTGCAGGATCAGACTGCCTCCAAGAGATGATCATCTCTGCTCAGCTATTGTTTTGGATGGGAGAAGTTAATTTTAAAACAGTAAGATAAAGCTATGAAAGGAGATCTAGCAGAAGAGCAATGGCATACAATAAATGAGACTCTCAATACAAACAAGGAGAGCTGAATAACTGAAGTGAACTTTGCCTCAGAATAGTACCTCCTGAATCAAAGACGGTTGAGAGGTACAGGCAATTCAAAAAGGCAGGCATACAAAATACCTTCAATCATAAACATATTAAATATCTTAATAAAAATACCACAGAGGAGCATGAATTAAAAACAGTAAAACAAGAAGTGAATTACTTACAATCTTAACTGTAGCTAGTGTCAGCAGTGGAGTACACAGAAGTATCTTGGTTAGATGTTTTTACCAAGATTGTTTTTTAACCTGGAGATAGATAGTGAATGAGCTTGTGTCTAAGTGTGAAGCTGTACATCATGCTGCAGTTTCATCCTCCTTTCCTTGCTTAATCCCCTTTCTTGCCCCTCAACTCTTGAAGGGAATATCATGAATGTCCACTTAGTACTAGGTCCAAATATTTGGGAATGAAGTAAGAATAGATGAGCTAAGACTGCATGATATAGAGCCTATGCTTTCCTCATCTTTAGAGAAACTTTTGCTTTATGCAGAGAGAAATAAATAAATAAAATGGGCAAATACCCCAATTTTATAAATGATGTGCAGAACTATAGCAGTTGCATAAACTGAAGTCAATGAAAAGCTGCAGGAAAACAACAGGGACTAAATACCAAAATGTTATACTGAGCTTTTGTTAAAGAAAAAGCTTAAGAGAGCTTCATCTTACTTTATTCTTACTGATCACAGTCTTTTAACTGCATCCCATGTTATGGAGCAGTTATAGAACTGCTAAAGTGATCCTCATTCTAGGTCTGTATTTTTCCATTCTTCATACCCTTTTGCAACAGCATCACTTTTTTATTTACATCTCTTAAAATACTGTCTTAAGAGAGAGGGATATTTATACACATTAGAAATCATCATCTTCTGGTTCAGCTACCTACTTAGTTAAAAAAAAGCTACCTACTTAGTAAAAGGTAGCATAGCTGTTCCTGTTAAGATCTGAAACAACTTTTTTCCCTTAAAGGTTTGTCAGTCATCAGCTGAAGCCAAAAGTTGTGATTGTAGAAGGGCTCATAAGAGGGGAAAGATAGTGTTTCTGTCCTTAGCCTCTCACTTTTGATGAATTTTAACATCATAAGGTAGTAGTTCTGTGTTCCATTACCTTTCTCCCCTGATATATTTTCCCCTCTGCAAGTATCTAAAAAAGCCACACATGAAAAATTAAATTTGCTATACAATATTATTTTCAATTGTTTGCCCAGCTACTCCTTGAAGAGTGTTGAGGTATAGGAAGAAAGTATTTGCCTTTCTGTGTAAGTTTCAGAAGTTTATTTCTTTAATTCATTACTTTCTTTCTTAGAGGTTGCAGGAACACTATCAGAGAACACTATCAAATAGAAATGAAGGAATTCCACCAATGAATTTCACCTTAGAGGGAAACAGCATGATGGCAGAATATTTATTTTTATATATAATTGTTACCTAACCATTATTCGTATCGTATTAAAATGAACAGCATATATTTGTATTCTGAAAAGATAAATGAGACTCTCTCAGAACTTCTGCAAAGTCTACAAGAAGCTGACAAATTTTGCTAATTTTTCTTTTGTATATTTCCTGAGGGGGAGGAAAAAACTTGTTCTTCTGTCACATACACTAAAATAGCTGTCAAATTCAAGGCAGCATCACCACTTTGAAAATTTGCAGAGCACCATATAATATTTTGATTGGAAGAGTAAAGCTTCCAAAAAGCTATTTTACTCCTTTTCCTTTTTTTTCCTCCTGTAAATGAACTTCTTCAGCATGAAAATTAAAAGAGTTATGTTTACTATGCAAATATGCAAGCATTCTGATGCAAGACGCTAAGGTTCCCCACGTAGGGAATATTGACTCATTGTCTGAGTTTATTTACTCATTATTTTGGGGATCCAGCTATTCATCTGAGTTACAGAAAGGCCAGAATTTAAACATTAAAGAATTTTCTTAAACTCTGGTATTTTTAAATACAGTATTTATCAACACTTGTATAACAAGATAGAATCATAGAATCATTATGGTTGAAAAAGACCTTAAAGATAATCAAGTCTAACCGTAAGCCCATCACCACCTTACCTACTAGGTATTATTATCTAATTCTTAAAGCACCTCATTGTGCAATTAGCCAACTGTAAGAGGCAGAAGTAGAAATGGTGTGATGTGTTCCATTCCTTCCTCTAAAAGCTTTTGTTCTTGCATTGCTTTCTATCTCATTTAAAACTTGAAAACAAAACAACTCAAGTGTCATAAAGAAGCGTCCCTTACCTACAAGACTACTCTGAAAAGACCAAAGTGAAATGTCCCATTCTTGATAAATCTGAATGTTAAACCACAGATCTGGGATCTATGAGAAAAGAGGAGATTTGAACTGAAGCAGGTCTAGCATTTAACAGTGATGGTTATTTGCATGCTTTTACTTCTGGTTTGGAAAGAATCACGCCTTCCCTGAGCTTTCCACAGATACATTCAAGTCATGTACAAAACCGCAGAAAGGGTCAATAACCAAATGGGTTTGGATGATCTCATAGTTAAACAACTCAGACACCTACAGTTTTCACAAAAAAAGTTTGAGGACATATGCTGCCTATTTCCCAAATATTACCAACATTTTGCAAAAAAAAAATCTGAAACCATGATAAACTGTTGCTACTGACATTGATTACAACATACACAGGTTATGTGATATATGGGAAGTAGTAAAACGGATCCATTAGATCCAGTTAAGATGAGAATTTCAAAGGAAAGCTGTAAAGCAAGGATGAAATAGGAATATGAATGGGAAGTGGTATAAGTTTAGGAAAAAAACAGTGTTCAACGATCATCTTGAAAAAAAAACCTATAGGCTTCTACCAATATTTTATAAAAGTGGAAGTCTTTTACTATTTGCATGAACTTTATAATGTGTCTTGGAAATAAGTGAATAACAAAGAACAGGACTATTCCCATGGGTTCAGATATTCAGATATGAATTTTCTGTAAAGCTAAAGGACCAGAGTATGTGCAAGCAAGACTCTAACACTTCAGCACGTGCACATTAGACACACTGTGTGGTAATCAGCTGAGAAGTTGCCTACTCAAAGTTTGTGTTGCCTACTAGTTGCCTACTAGAAGTTGCCTAACAAAACTTACTCCACCAATCTCAGCAGTACTGAAAAAACTGCTTTCCAGCACCCATACATCAGAAAGGTGAAGCAGGTACCTACATAGACCTTTTAGAACATTTAATAACTCAGACCCCTGAAGGAACAAAGACACTTTGAAGTTCAATTCCTTTTAAATAATGCCTCCCATTAAATATTCCTCCTCTCAAAAATCTGTTATTTTAAAATACCTAATTGGTTTCTCATTTGATGCTGCAAATTGAATGCATGAACAGAAATCACTTTGTTTTTTAATCCTACCAGGAAGCAACTTTGCTGATACATACCTTTACAGTCACAGGAAATTATACAGGATTAGGCATGTTGAACCTTGTCTGGTATAAACTACATTGGTCATTCGCTGGTAAACCAGATGTTATTTTAAAGTCTGATCTTTTTTATGGCTTTAGTGAGGTTCTGTGATCACAACAAAGATTCTCAGCTATATTATTTCTGGAAATAGAAAATAGAGATGAAAGCTTTTACAAAGTATGCCCTTTGTGAAGAAAATCAAAACCATTAGGACATAGAATCTAAGTCAAATACGTCAGAACTGGTGATGAGCTCAGCTATTAAAGGCAGAATTTCTGACACCATTTTCATGTAATGATATATAATGTGGGTTATCAATAAAGGGCAGTTATAAACCTGCAACTGCCTTTGCAGTTGGCAACACAATGTTGCACAACATTTTTTGGCATATTGCTGATCTACCATATCAGTACATAAATAAAAATGTTTAACCCCACATAATGTTACCAAAGCCTGGAGCTAACTCACTTTTCTGATTTAAGTTTATTTTTCATTATCATTGCCACTGTGAGAAAATTTAAAAAAAAATAGAGGAAAAAAAAGATACTCCCTCAATATGTAAAGCCATTTTTAGCATCCACTTTTAACAAGACTTCATAGATAAGAAATAATACCATTTTCTCCTGTTTATTATCATTTAACATGTGCACAAGTCTCTCACCAGAAATTGAAATCTTGAGGTGAGAACAAGATGTATTAGTAAAGGCTTATTGACAGTCCCTTTCAAGTGCCTCTTTTTTAAAGCCCTTTTCCATCATCTCATTTCTTAAACTGATATCCCAATAAATCTTGTTTGAAACTTAGCCCACATAAAACATGCTCCATGAGTTGGATGGAATAGCACGGATCAGGACCTTCCTTACAAAGTAATAATAATACCGCTTTTAACTACGCATCACTGTCAGCCTTACCCTGTTCAGAGGCAGTAAAATAATTCATTGAGTTCGATTTAAAGCCTTGCTGAGCATCACTAATTTTTCTGACTTAAATTCTCTATTTGTAGCAAAATAACACCAGTGTAATAAGTTACTGAAAGCTGTGTATACACAAGATTTTTTTTTTTCCACTAGTTTGCAACTCCCAAGGAGGTCCTTTTTGCTTCTCTCCAAGGCCTGGCAGCTGGGCCTCTTTTCAGGTATGAAGGTACCTCCAGCTCAGGACCAGGCACACCAGCAGGCTTCACCTAAGGCAGTTATCTTTCTAAAAGGGTATATGATAAACAGATTAAGTGCTAAAAAAGAAAAATGTTATCATTTATATCATTTATATCTCCCATAGGAGACAGGTTTTCTTTCACAATGCGGAGCAGAATCTGACTAAGTTCGTAAAAATTGCTATTGAATGACTGTTTCTATTACACGTTTCAAATGCTCAAACATTTATTTTGTAATAAGTTTCTAAACATAACCACCGAGATTGCAGTAAGTTGTCGATGTCTCTCTCTAACTCTTATTTGTCCAGAGGACTTTTTGAATGTCTAGTACCTCAGCAGCTTTGCCTCAGTGGCCACTTGCCTGGGAACATTTAAAACAACTGCAGGCAGCTACATTTTGCACCATATAATTTGGCTCTGGTTTCTTTGGAAAATGTTTTGAGTGTTTTAGCTTATCATGCCATTCTGGCTGCTCTGTATCACATTCTGTCTTTGACAATTCATCTTTCATGCCAGCCATTGCAATTTCCCAGTCTGGCATTTCAGGCCATTAATAAAAATATTTTTAAGAATACTGATACAAATAAACCTATGTTAATACACCATCACTATAAAATAGCACTTGTGATATAGTTTAAAATCATAATCATTATATAATTACAGTTAATATATAAACTTGTAACTGTAACAAAACAATGTTAGTAATAGTACTAGTAAAGATATTAATTAAATAAGCAATTAATTGGTGATATAACTGGTAAGAATCAATGCTTGTCATATGTTGATCATATCTTTACTGTGCTAAAACTCCGCTGTTCAATATCATCTGATTTTGGCTTTTATCTCTTAACATCTTCTATTAAGTCTGCTGTAGCCATAAGGCACATATTTTTCGACTCCTCCCTTCTGTATAATTAGGTCTGTTTTCAAATGACCCACTCAATGATAGGCTAATCTTTTTTCAAAGGCTGTGACGGATAGTAAGTGCCCATAAGCAGTAAGGTAGACTCATAAAAATTGCCCATCCCACCCAAACTTGGTGGTGTATAATTTCAGAATTGCATATTTTTTTCAAGCTTCCCATGAACAGCTAAAGGAGACAAAGCAGTGAGATGTCATAAACTGTAAATAACAATTGCATAAAGAAAACTAAAGTGATACAATTACAATAAGAGACAGTATAAACACAACAAAACAGCACAGAGTAAGGTTCCAATTAATAGGTGAAAAGCTGGTTTAATCACAGACTAAGACCTCCCTAACTCTGCTTCAGCCTCTGGCTAGCATTAGACTCTTGATTCAGTATTCAAAAATCTATCCTTTTTGGCCAATTAAATAATAACAATATCCACCCTTAGTTGAAAGGTCATTTGTCTAAAGAACCTCGACCTGGATTCTCTCCTTTCATCTTATGTCTTTCTTTCAAGCAGCTCTTCTTCCCATGAGAGCAAGCATTGAAAGAAAAAAAATGACTGAAATAGCAACTTGTCAAGCTACTTGAGAGTGTAACAGAGTTTATTATATATATAATGGAGAGTGTTTCATGACTAGAGAATCTTAGGAAAACGTGTTTTTTTTCAGTTAGTGGATCTCTGTTTTTTTAAAAACAAACAAAGTTGCAAAAATTTATGTTATTGCTCCCATATATAACACCCATATGGAACATTTTAAATTATAGTTTTTCATGTATCAGCTATGTTTCCACATATGACACATTTAAACTGTACAGTTCATTAATCTTGCTTCCCAAAGGAAACAAAATAACAAGCCCATTTTCTTTTCCTTTTTCCACCTTTCTTCCTCTTCCTCTTCCTCTTCCTCTTCCTCTTCCTCTTCCGTTCTCTTTGTCTTCTCTTTTTTCTTTCAGTTTTAGAGAGGATGTTGTATAGAAACCATAGAAATTCTGAATAGTCTATGGTGAACACTTAAAGAATTGCCTTACAGAAATCTAATCCAAACCTGTCTCCTCAGACATACCATATTGAAAAATTGACCTGATACAGAAGCCCAATAGAAAAAATATTATTTGGTATACACAAGCACAATGTACTTTACTTTTGAAACAGACACAACATAGAAATTCCCTTTTTCTCATTCCCTAATGGACATCACGTAACTGATACTTATCTGCTTAGAGGTGAGTGAGTTGGGCTAGATGGCCTCCAGGGGTCCCTTCCAACCTTCTTTCCATGATCTCGTATAGAGGCAACTCTCTAGCATTAGAGTTCTCATGCGTTACAACAAAGCCCTAGCTCTAAAATGCTAGAGCCAAAATCATTAGGCTTGTATCTCTTACATTAGACTCTAGATCAACAGAAAGGATAATTTCTAAGGATTTGTGGGGTTTTTTTTTGTTTTGTTTTTTGCTTTGGTAACCATAGTATGAAAGTATCATCTGAAAATCAGAATCATCTATAGCTTCTTCTGAAGCAACTGGGAGCTGCAGATACTTAGCAGCTCTGAAAATAAGGTTTCTTCTTAGGACTCTTAACCCTGAGTATGCAAATTTAGAAATAATTTTGTGACATTGTTTAGGTTTCCTCAGGGAAATGTTCACAGATTGTCATAAACATTCAGAACTGCATTGCTCTTACTTCCAAAATTGCACCACAGAGCAATATCAACACAGAATGCATTTTGATAGCGGGCAGAAAAAAATGAGTGCTTGCATCCAGTCTTGAAAACACACTCTAAAACATCGTATGCACTCCTTGCTCTTAGAATGTCAGTAAGTTGTTTTTGCTGCAACTTTTGGGAAGATACGGCGTTATACCTTTTAGCAAGAATCAGTCTTGGAAATATAATTTGATGCTCATAAAGGTGCTGGCTTTTTATTCAATGTTTAAACCTACCTTAAAAATTAAATAAACTACCTCTAGACTCAGAAATCTCTCCCCCTAAAGCAAGTAAATGGCATTACTGTAACAGGCAACCTGCCAGAGACTAACTGGCCATTACCATCAACCCCACTAAGGGAGGTAGAAGGTGCTATATTTACAAGCCTCAGGCCTTTCTTTATTATCCAATTGCTCCCTAAGCAGAAATAATTTTTCAGTCATCTGTGGCAAATAATAATAAAAAAAACAAAGCAAGAGAGTCTCTGAACTTTGCTTTCTCTGTATCAACAAGCATTCTGTTTTCTTGCAGGTCAGACCAGTGCCCATGAACAGCCTTGTACAGTACAGTTAGACTAGAATTGTAGAGCTAGTCTAGAACTAGACTTTTAGATATCTCAAAAAAACAGAATGGGAAATCTTGGGTATTTTTTTTTTTAAGTGAGATGTGGAAGTGGAAATGCCAAAGCTTTTTGACATTAACTCGTGATTCTAACTGGATTTCATGACTCATTCAGTTGGTAAGTGTGCAACCAGATTGTGACAGTAATGGATAACATGAACAGCTTATTCAAATTAAAATACATTTACTCAATAAACTGTTTCTTTTCTGATTGCAGTTGGAGGGTGGTCTTATAAATAAGATTAAAAGCAAAGAGAGGAAAAGTGCAGATGAAGCAGAAAAAGCTCCATCATACTTCTGCCTAGTATAACAAGCCTAGAGCTACTGCCAGGTAGTGCTATATCTTTTTAAAGCGCCCATTCAGTGGCTTACTGTGTTATATACCATAGTAAGGAATGTCTTCTGTGAATAAAGGAGCTTTCACAGCCACGCTGAAGAGGCACACTCCTAAACTGTAAACTGCTAAGCACTTATGGTCACCTTTGGAGAGCCAGTAAGACATGGTGTAGACTTTCCTTTGCTTGATATGCTATAGATGCAAGTTGTTGTAGATCTCTTAAGTGACAGAGTGACAATAAGAGAAAGTTCAATGAAGGGCAAGCTTCCTCAGACTTCCCTTGAAATAATGAATTTTACTCAAGGTAGTAAATAGGATAAAATCAGCCATGCTAAACATGGCTTAAATATAGTATTACTAAAGAAGGACTGTTAAAAAATAGATGCACCATCAGTGGAAAATTAGTGATGATAAATGAAAGAAAAATTAAAAAGAATAACAGTAACACTTGCTGTGGCAAAGGTAAATTCTGTCACATCATAAAATGTACCTTTTAAAAGTCCCCACTGAATGCTTACAAATCCACAGCCTTTTGAGCAGAATTGTTCTCTAAATTCAATTTGATTCAGATACTTGACAATTATGTGGGTGATTAATCCAATTAAACAAGTAAGATGTCTCATTCAGACTCAGTTCCTTTGCAGAACAGACTGGACCTTCAGATGGCTTTGCTGTGCGCATCTGCAGCACGGCTGCCAACCGCTGCACACACACACGAAGCAGAACCGCACAATCACACAACGATCAAGGTTGGAAAGGACCTCTAGAGATCACCCAGTTCAAGCCCCTTGCTCAAGCAGGGTTACCTAGAGCATGTTGCACAGAATCACACTCAGGCGGGCTTTGCATATCTCCAGAGAAGGAGACTCCACGACTTCTCTGTGGCTCTCTCAGCTTTTTTTCATAGGAGGGGGTGCTCCAGTTCCCTCATCATCTTCATAGCCCTGTGCTGGACAATCTGTTCTCCAGAACTGGACACAATACTCCAGAGGTGGCCTCACCAGGACTGAGGAGAGAGGGAGGATCACCTCCTTCAACCCGCTGGCAGCACTCTTCCTAATGCCCCCCAGGACGCCAGGGGCCCTCTTGGTGACAAAGGCACATTCCTGGCTGATGGTCTCCTTGCCGTCCACCAGGACTCCCAGGTAGTTCTCCAGAGAGCTGCTCTCCGGCAGGCCAGGCCCCAGCCTGTACTGATGCCTGCAATTACTCCTCCCTAGAGACAGGACCTTAGTTGAAAGTTGAAAGCCTTGCTGAAGTCAAGGTAGACAAAATCCACTGCTTTCCCCTCATCTTCCCAGCCAGTCATTCCCTCATAGAAGGCTCTCAGGCTGGTTAAGCGTGATTTCCCCTTCCTGAATCCATGCTGACTACTACTGATCACCTTCTTGTGATAACGTCCATTTTCACACATGGCTTGGTCTCTGTGCCAAGATGGGATCACACACTGATCCAACATTTGTTTTGATGCAGGATCAAAACAAGTAAGGAAGCCTGGAGTTCCTGAATCCTGCCTTCTTCTCTACATGTTTTTTTATGGCTGTTAAGATGAACAATTTCCCACTTACTTTTTCCCTGAGGACTGAGGTGCACTGCTCGGATGAGGCAGCCGTACTGAACTGAGTCATGCTCTGCTTATACTTAATTTTCAGGTATTAAACTGACACTCTTAAAAATGGTAGAATTGCTGTGCTGTGCCCCACAGGGTTTCAGATGGGTGCTCTAATGCACATCCTCTCAGAATGTGGTTATTCAAGGCTTCTTTTCTATATTCCCCCAATTTTTCATTGTTACAAGTCTTATATGCATTTTTTTTTCTCAGAGTTTTCTTACTCCTCTTCATTTGCTCGCTGAAGATTCCTGCATTTTCCCAAAGCAGTCTAATTCCCACAGGATCCAATAAGATTTTTAATATATCCCTACCTTTAAATTAAATCTATTTTCTATTTCTCTTTATCCAAATGACTAATGTAACATCACTCCATAACGTGAAGATGGCAGAGAACCTAGCTGATGAAATTTTCAGCTGTAAAGGTGCTGCAGAAATCATGTCTTCTCTTTTAAAATTAAACCGTATGTGTTTATATATGAGGCAGATTTTTGCCATACAGAAAACCATGCAAACTTTCACAGTGTTCAGTAAGTAACTCACAAATTCAGGTTACTTGCTGGTTACCGTTCAAGGAGGTGGCCCCAGTCTGTGGATGGAAAATAGAGTTGATATGCTTTCAACACATAAACCAACGCATTTAATCTGTTTTGGGATGGAGCTTCCACTGACATAAAGCAGCACAGCTGTTTTTCATGGCTAATCATCTCATAATAATATTCTAAAATCAAGATGAGGATAAGCCTCCTGGGTTCTTCTTGCATTTCTGGAGGGCTAAGAGAGATATTTTTATTATACTTTTCACTGAGGCTCACAATCCTCTTTTCTGGAGTTAATCTCTGTTATTTATTAGAAGACTGGTGAGGGGCACCACTGGCTAAACTTGTGTGGAGCTAAAGAGCAGAATGCAGAAGCTTCGGGGTTGTTACAAAACTTTATAATGAGAAGAAACAAGCTAACTGGGCAACACTGAATATAAATACATAAATGTTATTCTGTTATAGAAATTTTGCATGTTAAGCATAGAAATATTATTCTGGATTTATGTACTATTGTATTTGCTTAGTTATGTAATCTTGCAAGAACTGATTCAAACATATATATGCATTAGAGTTGAAAATACCATTTTTTTCCTCCTGAGAGAGAATGATTCTTCCCAGAGGGCTACTGAAGATTTATTTATACATACATCCAATCATGTTGTCAGGATTTTTTCTTCTTGCACACCAGATGCACCTTTTAGACACCATTTGTAATAATAAAAACTTTAGCTCAAGATACATATAAGAGGGTGCTGGAAAATGTGTTAGCATAATCTCCAGTTTGACTGCTACCACAGATGAAAAATCATAATGAAGAATTATTTGCTTCTTTCATGACCTCCAAGCCCAATGAAAACACCCTCTACAACATACATATATATACACAACATATACATACATATATAAATATATACAAAACAATAAGACTTTAAAAAAATAGGCATTTTGGTTGCAATTTATATCAAATATGAATTTATTAATTGTATTATTCTTTCTGGCTCTAATAAAAGTGCAAAAATTTTAATAAGAGTTCTCATTTGTTGTATTTTCTCACTATCTGCTGAACTGCGGAGTGTGTAGCACATTGTTACCCAAACAGGACAACAGGAAGAATGCAAGGATGTTATTAGGCATTAGAATGTGAAAGAAAGAGATGCACAGCACTCTGAAACTATTTCACAGAAGAAAAGGACATTCGTTTCAAGACTGGAAAGAGGACTTCCAGTGAGGGGCATATTTTTCACTGGCTGAGAATGTGAAAAAGAGCAGTAAGTTCTACAGTTTTTGTAGCCAAACACCTTAAAGGCGGATAGAATATAATTTGTGCTTTTTTGACTTCAGTATGAAAATGCCTACTTTTGCAATCAAGTGGTAAAATTCTGTTAGAGTTTGGGATTAGGCTGAGGCTAAAATGTCTGGTTACAATTGTCGGTTCATTTCCAGTTTGGAGCTTGCCAGATTCTTCTCAGAAGTGCAGAGTGGAAACACGAGAGGCATAGACAGCACAGGAAATTCCAATTAGATTTAAGGAAAAAAATTTTACTTTGAAGGTTGTTGAGCACTGAAATTTCCCACAGAGGCTGTGCAATCTTCATCTTGGAGTTACTCATATTTTCACTTGCTGAGATTCTCAATATACTGATTTAATGTAGACCTGATCCAGGTGGAAGGGTTGAATCATAGCTCCAGATGGCCTTTCCAACATAAATTGTTCTGTAATTCTAGCAGCAGAACTATGCAAAATAACACGTATAAATCATAACATCAGTGGGTGCCTTCTGCATGTCCAAACTATTAAGGGTGACCTTCTCTGGGAGGTAACCTGGTTGTGTATTGAAATACAAAGGAAGCCAATTATATATTCATTGAATTATCTTTGAATTCTTTCAATGCAAATACAAAACTCCAATGACATCATCTTGCTTTTAATGCAGACATTATCAGTTCCACTCCCTATCCAGTTTCCTTCCACTCATCTTTGAAACCAGTATGAAGAAGCATATGTCTAATACCTCCACGGCCTCTCCACAGTGCAGGCATGCAGAGTCTACACTGATGAGTGAGTCTAGTTAGCTGTGTGGCTTGAGAAATCTTAAAACATTCTGCCTGAATTTAACTTATGTGTTTTTTTTTTCTGCTTCTAGACTGGATGAGATGAAAATAGCAATAACTTGCTGTGTCACTGACATATCGAGAGAAAGGTGTCATATGCACTCTTACTGTTCCTCTGTTCGTAGTACGTTTACTGCAAGACAATTCATGTAAATTCATGTGAATAGAATTCTTATTATTTAATTACATTTATTTATATACATTTATTTAATTACATTTATTATCAATTTTAAATTTATCACTTGGTTCTTGTGTTCATTCTAAAAAATCCAAACAGTCCTTTTGCCTCCTCTCTATCCTCTAGCTCTTTCTTCAAATTATATTTGACCCTGCTGCCTAAATAGCTTGCTCTATTTTTACACTTGCCCCTCCATAGCATCTGGTCTCTAGTAATTTCTTCAGGTGAGATACTCTACTTTTGGATGCTCTTTTGATTCCACTCTGTTCAAGTAAGGAAAAAATGGAATTGTGATGACAAGATTGGTAGTTCTTATCTTCACCTCTCTACAGACAACCTCTCCTCTGCTTCCTCTTTGGGCTCAGACAGCTGAAGGCATCAGAGACAAAAAAGCTACAGACATGAAGACATGCAGCCCTCATCCTGTGTGTTTCCTTAATCTGTCTCATATAACAAGGAACTCATGAGAAAGGGCCAAGAACAAGAGCTACTCCTTGCTTTATATGTATATGCTTTCCCCAGACCTGGGATCCATACCAGCATGTGTCTTGGAGCAGGCTCTTTGGAAATGAAATAGAATTGAAATTCCTGATGGGAAGCTTGGTAAATGTCTTTAAAGCAATATATGTAGCTCTGTGGTAATGCTTCTCCTGAAAACCAAAATGTTAGCAAACTCCATCTCTGTCACAAAACTGTCACTAAAACCCCAACATTTGTAGGGAAGAAAATAGTTAAAAAGACAACAATCCAAAACAAACAAAAAGACCTCTCTGCATTAATCCTCCAAGTTTTAGGGAACAGAAAGAAGCTGGATAGAATCTTCTACAGGAAATGACATTTCCTATTTTCTCCCCAGAGACTTAAAACAGTAAGCCCTTGTACCATAGACAAATCTTGACAGCACAAGTGAGTCCTCAGTGTCAGCCAGGGTTGCTGAGAACACTGGAACAATTGTATCAGGTCAGCCCAGACATCCGTCTGGCCCTGCATCCTGTCTGGCAGCATCCTAGCGGATGCCTGGGGACGGGTAGGAGAATGGAGCAGGCATATAATGATGCCTCCCACATCTGGTGATTTGTAGGATTTTTATCATCAAAGAAAGTCTCTTGGAAGTCAGTGAGTCTGTAAGTCTAGCTAGAGTTTTCTCCACTCCTTTTCTTCCTCTCCTTCCTGCCCCGCCTCGTCTTCATGCTAACAGAAATTAACTTGCAGGATCCACCACTTATTGGCAAGTATTTCCACAGCTCAGTGTTCAATGACGTGTTGCGTCAAGAACCTTGTCCTCTTACTTCTTTTGAATCTGTTAGCACTATATTTACTTGAAGGTCTCCAGGTCCTTCACAGCTTACGGGTTTGTTTTGCATCACTCCCTTCCAGGCTGAAGAGTTCTTGCCATTTCAGTTGTTTCCGCGATAGCTGCTCTTCCAGACCTTTGATCATTTGTACAGTCCTTTTCCAATGCTACAGTACTCCTTGAGATGAGGAACAAAACTGATTTCACTGACTTTCATCTGCCCGCACCAAGAAATGTAGACTAATGCGTAAGTGTATCCTTCTAAATGCAAAGCTCAACCCTAACTCGGCAGATGAAACAACAGGCTCCCTTATCAGAGGACCCCAAAAGCGAGGCATGTGTTCCCCCACCAAAAGTAGGGTGATTTACCTCCATTTTCTTCCTTATTTTTCTGTGTTTCTCTATTCTGGATTTTCTTTCTATTCTGTTACTTCCCAAATCAAAATGCCTTTTCATTCCAGGCTGTGGTTAATAGTGCTCTGATTTAAACACATACAGGAAGAATTAATACAAATGTGGGACAGCAGATTTTAAAGACCACAGAACAACTTCAAAACTGAAAAAAACTGTTTGAAGTGGATTTGGAGGAAAACATTTAACATTTCTTAAATGTTAAGTCTTTAAAAATAAACAAGCAAAGCAGTGTGAATATTCCTTTCAGATACTTAGATCATTATCCCCTTAAAGTGAGTGCCAAATTCCAATAACCTCATTAAGAATTTAACATAGAAGAATACAACAGTGATAAACGCAGACAGACAAGCTATTGAATACTTCTTTCGCCTGCCTATGTTGTTTGAGGTGCCCAAGACACTATCTCTACGTCTGTGTGGACTTATAAATATTCCAGGGTCTTATGAATGCAGTTTAGACTACTTACTATGATCCATCAAAACAAGATCAATCCAAAGATCAAGATCAAATCCAAAAGAAGAAATCAGACTTGAGCTAAAAATGACATTTATAGAGTAATTTTTCATAGAAGTGTTGCTACAGATCAGATCTCAGAATTTTGTATATACTTCCTTGTAGCAATTCAACTGTGAACCTGTGAGTCATCACATGTCACTTAGCATTAGTTGCCAAAATGATATGAAAAGTGAACTTAGTGAAAAGTTATCCTCAGAGCTATGAGAAAATTATATCTTGCCCTAGAAAATGCTACAGAAAGCATTTTTGTTGTTGTTTTTGTTTGCAGCCTCTTTAGGTACCTGTGGTTGAAATAAATAAAAAAAGATTCCAATCAAAACTGCTGGCCTGAAGGAATGTACAAAAATGTAACTTACTACCTACATATAGAGTTCCAGGAAATGATCTAGCACTGGCAGTAGTAAAAATTCCAAGGAATAGCCAATGCCAAGGTACAAAACTAGGTACATTTTGTTCTCTTTTATTACAATGTCTTCTTTCCAAAAATTGAATGCAACAAAAGAAAATACACTCAGTGTTTGTGCCATCCCTGTGGCACACAAAGAACCTCTTAAACAGATTGGGTCTGACTGGTATGATTAATTTGTATAGAATATCTTTCACAGAATAATAAACCAAAATGTTTCTTAGCTGGTATTGCAAATTTACTAAACATATTTAAAATATGGATAAAGACAAATACTTTCAAAGCTCAATTTTCTTCTTTCTTTTACAGTCCTCTGGGTATCCCCTGAATTGGGAGTAACCTGGAGCTACCCAAGGTAATTTCAAGCTACTTCTATTCTCTCAGCCCTGAACATTCATTCCCACGGTATTTGCAAATCCAGTAGCTTTTGAATCTTAATTCTTCTTTCTCCAAATTATATTTAAATCTCACATTATTTTAATAAAAGTAATATGGGGGTCCTTTTATTTACAATTTACACGCCCTTTATAATTTACTCATTTTCATAGCTTTATTTATATGTTTTCTTACGAAAACCTGTGAAATCAGACATTCCATTATGAAAGTCAAGGGATTCCTTTCCCGCCTCCACCCCTGAAGCTGATATTCTCAGGTAGTCATGTAGCTCAGACTTTGAGAAAAATACCAGATATTACGAAGTTGATAATAAACACACACACACAAAACCACACTTAAAATCTTTCATCTCAGTGATAGACAACGGCAGTATAAATATGCAAACTTGTATGGTAAATTAATTGCAATATTTTCAGTTTTAAAATAAACACCATATGGAGCATAATACACAAGGGACAAAGATTTGTGTTTTTTTTCATAGTTCTTTTTTTTAGTAAGCTTTGACTGAAAAGCCTCCCTATTCTGATTTTAAGGCAAGATCCTTTCTATGCTAGTAAAAACACCTAAAGTGTAGATTGTTATTTACAGACCAGCTGTGCCCTGACCCATTCTGCCCAAGTTTAACTGAAAAGCCTAACTGAAATTCATAGATTATTTGAAGTATGCTGACTGAAAAAGAAACGGACAAAGTAAAATTTTAATATACACCTGTTCTGGAGGCATAATATCCATTTGTAAATATACTTACCCATTATAGTATAGACACAATAGCATATAATATAAAGAAGTTTATGACTTCTACAGTGTTCACCTCTGTCACTAGTCGCTGTTGCATTCATTGTGTCAACAGCATAGATTTGATCAGGAAACATTAGTTCCCATCAGCATCTGTGCACGTCACCGGCAGCACAAGTGACAGTAAATAGCTGTGTCTTGGAAAGCTTGGGTCTGCTGAATCGCCAAGCTCCTCTTCCCTACAGCCAGTAGGTTACCATTCAAACCAAATGCAGCCAAAGTACTCGTTGCTGCTCAGTAAACGGCAGGTTTATTTTTCATTTTGCTACTTCTATTTTTGTGCTTGCATGACTTCATTTTGGAAGCTGATGCACTGTGATTTTTACAGTGCAGGAGATGACGGAGGTGATTTCATGCAGTTCCCCTCATCATTTCACTCCCAGCTTATTGCTCCTATGACTTTGGAAAAGCTGGAAACAGCTTGTGCTAAATTAAATTCTATAGCCATTAATTAAACTTGGAGTGGCTTTGCTACTAGCAGTTCTTATTTTGGGTGTAACAATGATAATAGCTACACTGCAGAAATATGCTGCCGATATCATCATCCAATCTCTTCTGCATTTATTTTTGTCTCTGCTTCATTGGAATGTTTCTTATCAGCGTGTGTAGCCAGTAAGATGAACCCTTTCTAAAACATACTTCTGCTATTCTGAATACGAATGACCTGGCACTGGAGAGAGATCCTACAGTCACATATGTGCATTGCTTCTGTTAAAACTGAACAAGAAAATGTACAGTTCAAATCTCATGTGTTTTAGACTTGAAAAAGAGCTAAAGGAGACGAATACAGCCTCAGTCAGACATGAAAAAAGACCTTTTGCGAATGTTACCTTTTACATTTAACACACTTGGTTGTTGTATCTGAAGCTGTCTGTCTACTTTTAAAGTAAATTTAGTACATGGCATATTTCCAAACAATTTCTCTATCCCTAGGTTTCATGCAAATAGTTCTTTTAGAAACTAAGTTTTAGAAAAAAAATGTTTTTTGAGGTTTTGTTAACTGTGACTCTGAATAGTCTACCCTGGAAACCGAACATAGTTGCTGAACATACATGCAACACTATTAATTATTTCTGTACCTGAAACTCTGATAAGAATTCTAGGGATAATCCCTACTGATAAATAACATCAGTTCAATCTTGCACACTTGTGTCAAATCAGCAAGGCTAACAACTCTCAAATGTACTGGAAACATTTTCTTCAGCTTAATTAAAATAAAAATATATAAAAGTAGCAATATCTCTTATTTGCACTCACTTTTCAATAAAGTTCTGAAAGTTATGCACTTGCATTTGTTTAATGAATTTAACGACTCATTATTTTACGAAAATATAACTCTGAAATGGATGCTAGTAAACAACTGCTCACATTGACCAGAAGATATTTTTTTTTCAACTGAGGACTCTTTGGGATGAACAAAAAAAGAGAAATCTGATAAATAACATTTTAAAGAAACTCATGCCTTTGTAAAAGCTACTTGATGATCAGCCAGCATATGCTGAAAGCTGGATCCTGCAGTAATGTACCTAGGCAGAGACTAGAGGGCTCA
>JAUBNY010000002.1:5227288-5241292 GCA_032275445.1 Crypturellus soui | reverse complement strand
TCTCCTGGTTGTCTTCTTGATGGGGGCTGCTTTTCTTCCTCGCTGGTCTTTTCATATTCTCTGGGCTGCAGTTTGGCGTTGTTATTTGTTTTTGCCCTAGCTGATAGAAGCTTAAGTATCCTGGTCACTTGCAAATTACAACACCGCACCATCTTAACTTTGTTTATCTTGCGAATTACAACCTGTTTATCACACTGGTGTGACTAGATTTTCATCTCAGGCCAAAAGATGGTCTTCTTTATGTTTAGGAGATGATTAAATGTATTTAGGCATTAGTGAAAGGGCTAAGAATACTTCTTAGTTTATGCAGCTTGAGTATTAATTTGCTACCCATTGTTGTTTGCTTCCATCTGAAACAAGCATGAATTCTCTTGTTAATCCATAGGGATTTAACTTGTGTAGCACATTTGTTATATATGCGCTGCCTCATGTACAAGCAAAGCAAACCACACAGTGTGCTCTGGCACTGCCCATTCTAGATCAGCCCAGTGTCATTTCAGTTCTCTAGTCCCACCAGGCTGTGAAGCAATGCCTGCTTAACTCGGAGGTTGCACCAGCCCAGCCAAGGCCCTGGTACGCTGCCACCCCGTCAGTTTTCCCCATGAGTCCCCTTCTCCTTTGCTGCAGTGGCTTCTTGCCCTTCGCTCTGTCCCATCCCTCAGGAGGAATGTGCTGTGCTACAGCTTCTCTCCTCCTCTTCTCCCCCCTCCCAGGCTAGGAAGGCTTATGCTCCCCATTCTTCTCCTGGGCTCTCTCCAGAGCCCATCCTTCTCCGCTAGTGCCAAGGGCCGTGTTGGCTTCAACATCTGCTTTCCTCCCTTTTTGTCTCTTCCCATTATTGCAAGTTATATATAACAAGGAAGACAAGGTAGATGTAAGAGAGAACTCAAGCCGAGCTGGAAAGTGTTATGGGATCCCCTTGAAACAGAGTTACAGAATCCTAGGAGAGCTGAGGTTGGAAGGAGCTTCTGGAGATTATTCAGTCTGAGCCCCCTGCTCAAGCAGGGCCAGCTGTAGCAGCCTGCTCAGGATCACAGCCACTCGGGTTCTGAATTTCTCCAAGAACGGAGACTCCACAAGTCTTACCTGAGCAACCTCTTCCAGAGCCCAGTCCCCCACGCAGCAAAGGAAGTCTGCTGGTCTGTTCAGATGGAATTTCCTGTGTTTTGGTTTGTGCCCATTGTCTGTGTCCTGTCCCTGGGCACCACCAAGAGTCTGCCTGCTTGCATTCTCTTTACACCCTCTCTTCAGGTATTCATAAACACTGATAAGATCTGCATTGCAATAACATCAGCCTGCTCCTTCCTAGTCTAGAAATCTCCTGGGGATATTACCTTCAATCCATGGTGAAGAAAACTTAAGCTGTTTAAAAGAAACTTACTTTTTCCTTAATGCTCCCCATTTAACAGTTGAGTAGAAACAGAATTTTCCTTTAGATTAATCATGCACTTATGCATACCATAAGTGGACAAACACTATAAAAACTGAGGCTACAACTGTGTGTCTCTGATGATATATTTTATCCTTAATCTAATATTTGGTTGATAAGCATGAAGTCTAAAGAAATGCTAGTTAGGTGTATCTGTCTTATTAGATGCATAAGCAAATAATTAAATTACATTATTTCATATTGGGATATGTCTTTGCAGCAAAGAATTCAAAAAAGTTTTATACTGTGTATGTCACATTTTCCCAAGACAAAATCAATATTCTGTCTTTTCCAAAGCCAATTAGTGCAGAAGAGAGTTACAGGGACTGTCTTGGTCAGAACAGTAAAGTATGGTGATATTCTTCACCGCTGCAGAGAATCAGTTCAATTTCATTACCCTGTCTGCCTGTAGGGCATCTTAATGCAGTTACATTAAAGTCTCCATCTCTTACCTGTTTCTTAAAAACCTTGTTGTTTATTTCTTCAGGGTTTTATTCTAATTTTGGCAACAGAGAACACTCTAGAAGTGCCTTACTGTTCTTTTATCTCCTATAAAAAAAAAAAAAAGAAAAGAAAAAAAGATATGGTGTAACAGCTTATTCAATGTGATAAGATGAAAATAACAGTTTTGCTTATCAATTTGTTTTTGGTATTGGATTGTTGTAATTTTTGATCAAGCCCCACTTTTTTCCTAATGTTTGTCTTAATGATTTGCAAAGGCCACTATGTGATCAACATTTCAAAAAGACGAAAACACACGACCAGCCCTGAGCTGCAGTAATATGACTCTTGTGGGAGGCAAAAATGAGAACCAATGTGGAAGGCAAGAGGAAGGATCAGGCTGCCAAAATTGACCTTACAACTAAGGGAAATAGTCTCACATTCTTGTATAATACAGATTGTATAATCTATACATTCATAGGTTGTAGTAGCTCAGCCCATACAAGACTAGTGATTGTTGTTCACAGCCAGTGGAGATGTACTAAGAGAATTTTTTTTTTCCCTTTTTCAGTCATATAATTTGGAATCTGTTTTTACAAGATCTTCAATATCTGTCCTTGATCTTAGAACATTTCAACTAGATCTCTGTTTTAAAATGTATCATTTTATAACTTGCATTTCTTTGCGCCAGATTTAGTGCTCACACCAAAGTCAACTTGCAAACAGTGAGAACTGACATGCTCCATGAAGTCTTCATAAGATTCAGCAGCGCAGATTTCCACAGGCTGTTCTGTGCTATAATTCAACACTTAACAGGAAAACCCACTTCTCAAAGTAAAGTGGAGTTCAATTTTCAGACTGTTTTGCCTCTGTGAACTGTTGACAACTTCGCCAGTTAGGAAAACTGTAAGCACTTATTTTAACTAAAGTTGCCTGAGCTCTCTCAAAATCCTTCATCTTGCACAAAATACAGTAGTACTAGGTATAGTCGACTAAATTTTAGAGGAAACAGTACTAAAGTTGGTTTGGAGTGGAAGGATGGGTAGCACAGCAGTAATATTTTATAAGCAGAGTTACATCTTGGGTTTTAAGTTAAGTCTGCTTTTCTAATTAATAAACAGCTGTCAGAGTTGCCATATCTGCTTCTTCTTTGAGGAGATACTAGTGATCTAGCTCTTTTTTAAGTGTAAGTTAACACATCTAAGCCCAATCTTAGAACAGTTATACACAGTCTATAAATGCTTTTCCCACACCCATTTCACACTGCTGCAATAACACAGCTAAAGAACAAGCACACGAAGTGGTGTGAACATGCTGGGCACAATGTTAGTGCACAGTGAAGGGATTCCTCTCTGACATCGCTAGGTCTTTTCTGAAAGGAACACTGTTTTACCAGCAGTCTGACACAGTCATGATTTTGCTTTCTAGTCTCCCAGCAGCTCCTGCTACCAATCCACATGATCAGATATATTAACAAAATGTGGAAAAAAACATTAATGCTTCCTCTTGTTTTTCCCAAAGGTATTTGTTTGGATGACAATTTGTTTTTCTTCTTCTCTACTTTGTCTCTTTCACACTCCCAATATGTCCCAAGAACTTAGGAACATTATTCTGCTTCAGGCTACACCTCTTGTAAAGTCACACCGCCTTGATTCAAAGAACTCATACTGTTTCCTATATAATATGATCTACCTTTGGCCAGCCTTCATAGTTGACATGAAGGCTGACACTACAATAGTCACAAGCATTTTCATTATGGGAATCCTTTAGTTATATCTAAAGAAGAGATGGTTTCAGTTTCATCCCTGATATGCTGATATGTGGCACAGGTCTTATTTTTTCACATAAGTAGAACAAGCAAAAATGAGCTGAAATGCTGGGAAATAATGAAATGCATGACCTAGAAAAAAAATGAATTAGAATAAAATAAAATATTTTAAAAACTAAAACATCTGCACACTGATTTTAAAGCAACATGGATTTTTAAGACCCAAGAAAGGGTTTAATTTCTGATTTAGGTCAAAAACGTCAACCTTGTCATCGTTTTTAAAATTTGGAGGTTTAGTCACTCATGTTATATGGGTTATCCTGAAGTGTATATTCAAGTGAGTAATCTTCACTTATTCACGTGACTATTGGCATCAGGACAGTCCACTAAGAAGCCAGTGATTCTGTTGTGGATTTGAAGATAGAAAAAAGTAGACTTAAGCTAAGAAAAAAAGGTCATGGGAGAAAAAAAGGGTCTTTCCAGATGGCTTTATATCATATGAAGTGTTATATTCATTATGGACATATATTGTCGACTGTGGTGTTACTGAGTCTATACTGAAAGCTTCATTCAAGGCATAATCAAAGAAGGCTTGTCCAAGCATGAATGGAATAGACTGAGTGATGGATAAGCACTGGATAATGAGCACTGGATAATGATAACGATGGATAACAAGTAAAACATTACCTGTTTCTTTTTTTTTCTTTTTTTTTTTTTTTTTACAGAGAGTGTAACTTTGTAATTGATATATCATCAGGTGCAATTCACACACTCACATTATGTTTATACTAACCACAATTCATCCATGTCATTCTCCACAGTCCCCAAATATGTATTTATTCAACCCTGCAATGAAGTAGGTAGGCAGGGCAGATGTAGTATTTCTTAAGTGTTTATTCAGTCCTCTATGCTGGATTTAATTTCAGAAAAATCTCCTTTTGATTTTAAAAAGCTGCATCATTTCTTTAATTTGATGTTATAGTCACAAGGAATATATTCCAAGTATAAGTAAAATTATTTCAACACAGAGTTATCTATCTGATACAAAAAAAAAATTTCCTGATAGCATCCTGCATAGTTAATTCCTGCCTCTGTTAATTTGATACTTTGTTACTAATGATTAAATGGTGTGCCAGTACAGATTTGTGTAGGCCTCCACTTCTTAGCATTGTAAAGTTTGATGTGGGATGAGGATGCCTGCTTGTTCTACCAGGGCTTTTGGCTTGATCCACGTGCCACATTAAAGATGTAAACTTTGCACTGAAATGCTTTGCCATGTCTGATGCAAGACCTCTCCGTAAGAGTAAATTATGCCTACATTCTGTCAAGTCATCAGAGTCAACAAATAGGAGAGCCGAGAATTATTTCTGGATTTCTTTCTGCATTTATATGGCATCACGGCAGGTTGTTTGGATTACTGCAATAACATACCTGCCAATATGAGTGTGTGATAAGTAGCATTTATAGAACTGCACTTCGTGTTGTAGAATGCCATATGGCTTGTTCCTCTAGGTTCTTTGGGCAAGCTCTGGTCTTCTGGTACTGTTCAGCATGTTAACACTCAAAATCAATTTATGTCACAAGCTTGACAAAAGAAAAAAGAAGTTTTTATTCTCCATATAATACCTAGATCATTAACAATGTCACCCAGAGAGGAAATATATTTTGATTTGTAACAAACTGAAGAAGGAAGCCAGCTGTGATTGCTCGGTGCCTTAACCAAATCCATCTCTTCTATGCCAAAACATATATTTGCATGTTGGAACTTGATCTTTTTTGCATGTTAAAACATTACCAGGGACACATCCAGTGACAGATGGGCATGATTTCTCTGCAGTATAAGGATTAAATATGTACCAAGCTCTAAGAAGGAAAATATTTCCTACATCATACAGCACCTTAATTTGTGTCAGCTGGAACAACAAACCAGCATGTCTATGGCTCATCTTTGTGCAAATTATATATTAATCATGGAAATTTTGTGTGCTTAGCTAGGTTTGCCAACATATTCCAATTCTGTCAAAAAAATTCTCTTCAGGTTCCAGATTTGAGATTGATTAGATCCATAACTATGGAAGATTCAGTGTTCAGATTTCTGCCTTCTATTCAGATTCTGGAAGTTGAACTAATGGAAAGATTCTTCTAGTATTCTCATTATTCTAGTAATTCTAATCAATTAAGATATCGTAAGTTTAATTTTGGTAGAAAACAATGCATTTCAAGTGTGTATTGAATCACCAAGATTAAAGAACTTCTTTCACTTGCAACAGCTCTTAAAGAAAAAAAAAATCAGATATGTTTTCTCCTGATCATTCTCTAGCTACTGCTCAGGGTAAATCAGCACTCCTCTCTACTATATCAGTTGAACAGTTTCACTGATGCCAGGTGTTTTAATAAGCTTAAATTTCACATGATTACTTTCTTTCTGGTATTCTTCATAATTGTTATTCTGAAACATAATGTGTTATCTCATTCTGCCAATGGCCAACGTGATCAGTATGCTTCTTTTTGGGGTATACTTTAAGACTACTGTTTTTTTTTGCATTCAGGAGCATGAGGCAAAGAAACAGTTAAAAAACAAAAGGAAGAAGGAAATCCACAACCCTGAGCTAGCAGATGTCTTTGAAAATTCCTGGTATAGATCTGAAATACTTTAGGAAAACAATGGAAGCAAACATTGATCCCGCTCTGGAAGTGCAGATCACAGTTTGTCTGCAATCTGACTGAGGCAAGGACAGCTCTCATAAATTGCTCCATTACATTTTATTGATTAACTTTAAAAAGGTCATCAAAATGCCAGAAGTCGAGATGTTATAGTGAATAACGGGTTATCCTGAAATTATAATAATCAGAATCAATGAAACCTCTATAATCACAAGCATTGAATCATATTTTTGGGATGCAGTGCCATACTGCAGATAAACCCTCTTCCCACATATAAAAAAGTTGCAGGAACTTGATTATTTTTTAAATATTTTTTTCACCCACTCTAAGGCACATCTAGGTGAGATATGGCGAAATTCCTTTTTTTGCAACTACCTGGCTTGTCTAACTCTGTTCTGTCACTTTGTATCCCACGCTTATCAGGAAATGACAGATTTCTTTCACAGGCATACACAGGCCAAGAAAAACAACAATCACTAAAACAGGGGCAGAGGGAAGATTTACCAGATCACTCTGCAAGTAAGATTTAAAAGATTCTCTTCCTCCTGTGAAACAGTTTGTTCAGGGACAATATAAATCAGGGTACAGTGTCAAAAACATAACAATTATTCACATGTATGGGTCTGCTATATGCAAGTAGAATATAAAATTCATGAAGTCCAACCATTCTCTTTTTCCTCCCATTCCATAATCACACATAAATTTATAAAAGGCTGGACGAAATATGGTGGATTACTTAGCATTTTAAATATGAAATAGTGTGAAGAGAACACCACTGATTTTGCCAGCAAAAGGGCAAGGATGAAAACCAGCTAGTCCATAGATTTTTTAAAGGAAAAGTACATATTTTGACCATATTAGTATGGATATCTATTGTATCTATTGATATCCTACATGATCTCCACAATAGAAGGACACAGTGAATATCCATAGTTGGATATCTTTTCCTTTATTCATTTTTTCAATAAGCAATATAGGATCATTCGAATGAGGTACGAGTTATTAGGGCAACTTAGAATAAAACTTAGAGTAAACAGAAGTAGACCTTAGCTTAATAAGTTAAGACTGCTTATTATTAAAGACTGTGAGAGACATTACTGTCACCTACACAAAAACAATATTTTCTACAGAAATTGGAGAAAAGAATGAAAGTTCCTTTACAAAAGATTCTTAACAGGTTTTCTTTCCCACCTGTATATCCTTACTCCCACTTACACTCTCTTACTCCCATATGCGCTCTCTGGACTGCAGAATTTCTAAATCTTTTTTTTAGCACACAGTTTCAAATCAACTACACCCATTTTTTCCCTTTTTTTTTTCTATTTTCTTCTCTTTCTCTTTTCAGAATTTGATTTTTTTTTTCTTTAGCCATGTCTGGCAACCTAATACAGCATAACCTGACCATAGAGGTTTTCTATCATATATTGTTGGACAAAACACTGAAATAAAAAAGTAGCTAACTAACTGGAATCCTTTGATGATGGAAGATGGAAGTTGAAATATATATTATTATATATGTAGATTATATATATCACATGGTCAGAATCAGTCTTCATTTATACAGTTTTTAGTATGTGTCTTTCTCTTAAGGAGAATTAGAATTAGTAGAATCAAGTACTTCTACTTAATTCAGTAAATACAGCTTTATATTCTTCAATCACTTTTAAATAAAAGTATTTTGACAGTGATTTTTTTTCTCCAATACTGTAATCTCAGTTGTATGGCACATGTATGGCACATACCACTGGGATTATGAATCACTTACATTTAGTAATGTTGTACAGAAGCATATCACAAATAAATCTTGCTCCTTATTAAATAATAACACACAATAAATTCACAAGAACTATCATAGAAACCCTTGATCTTTAAATAGAAATCTGACAATGCTAGGCATCTAGAGAGGATACACAGTTTGAGTGAGAAATGAAAAATCTTGAGATGACGGAAATCATCCCTGTGAAAGAGCAACATATGCTACATTGTACTTGAGTCAACATGCTGGTATTTGTGATATGATAAATGAATAATTCCTACCATGTCTATCAAAGGTCTATAGAGCTTTAGAGCATGTAAATATTTTTGTAACCTGATTTGAAATCAAGAACTGGGAGTAGTAAAATTAAAATTAAAGCAGTATAGCAAATATGATTTTTCAGCAGTACTAAGCATGCATTTCTATGTAATAACATATATACCACTGCTAGCTGATTCCCTACCAGAACTCCTATTTCCTGATATATGGTGGTGTGTATATGTGTATATATATATATATATATATCTGATATATTGACATATTGCAGTGTATCTGTAGCATGTTCTGGATACTCTGTCTCATTTTCTTCCTGAGATTTCCAAATTATTTTGTTCTGATTTTTTGTGTTTCCTTCTTACAAAACAAGTTGGCAGAGTCACTGGCTTCAGATTTCTGAAGAAATTATGGAAATCTTCCAAAACAAACTGAAGTATTTTTTTTTTATTGCTTTGGTTGTTGTTTTTTCCCTTTTTTTTCTTTTTTTTCCTTTTTTTTTTTTAAAGTGTCAGAATAGCTCCAGGTTTAAATTCCATTAATACTAAGACAGAACTTTCTAGGAAGATACATTCTCTTCTCTCCAATGTTAGCAAGTTCTCCTGTGGAGACCAGGACACTCTATATAACATGTTAATGTCATTTTTGTGTCACTATTTAATGAGTAAGCACTCCTGGACTTGAGTAGATACAATACTGGTAAACAGGATATGTAAAATACACATTCAAAGCAAGAGAAAAAATGTTTGTTTTGTACAATTTCTACGGGAAATGATGCTATGATATTTTCATCAACACTTTTCTTTTGAGAAAGACGGGTTAAGTCTTACTGACCTGACGACTCTGTGAGAATGAACAGGACTTTTGAGCAAGAGAGCAAACACATTTAGTAGCAAACACATTAATCGGAAAAGTAACTTCATTTAAGTCAGCAAAGCTATCCTAGCATGAAAGTCAGTAGTTCACGCAAGAATTAAATTCTCACCTGATTTGATTTTCTAAAGTGCAGAACACCTAACAGTTTTTGTTATTACTGCTAAATAAGATGTCTGCACCTGGATTTATGACAATCCTGTGCACTACTGCTAGTGTTCTCAGGGTCTCTGCTAAAACTTGAGGAAATTGAATTATCCAAATATATTAAGGATGGATGACCAAAGTTATTGTCAAGTACTTGATCTCATTCTAAAATGAGATCTCTTTTTGATTAAATAGGTATTACTGGAGTTCAGGAAGAATGTTACTATAATCATTTATTACCTCTGAAGAATAAGATGACTTAAAAATAGATTTAGCATTTATCTTGATTTTAGTTTTTATGTAATATAGTTCTTACACTAGTGAAATAAACATGATCCTTTACTGTTGTATCTCACAGTACTATTATGTGGTCAAATTGATGAATCCTCCTAAGAAAATTTGAAATTCTCTGGAAAATTTTACTTAATAGCAAATAATTATTTATATAATGAATATCAGATGTAATGATTTGGACCCATGAGTTGGATAGGCAATGGCCCAAGAAATGATGTATGCTGAAATGAAGAGATTTGATTTGATTATGCAAAAAGACATTTAAATAGGCACTCCAATGAACACACTTGGTCAGGTATGACTTGATGACTAACTTTTCTAGACTTATACATTACCATATGTTTTTGAACTCGATAAGGTGGTCTTTGATATTAAGAAGATGCAAGGCAAAGGGCATGTTAGCAGCAGGAACATGCTAGCTTATATATTAACAGTCAAGGTGTAGGTTAATTAAAAGATGGTTATTGCACATGTATCTTAAAGTTATCTGTGTAACAACTCCTCACCTCCTACTTCCTGCAGCCTTGAAGCAGTGCCTAACTCACTTAACTGTGACAGTAAATGCAGTAACTCTTACATAACGGAAACCTCTTGACACATAAAAAATAAACATTCTTGGAGTAATTTAGACCTTAAATTTTGTCAGTGTGAAATATTTTCTCAACCCATTTTCAAGAATAACGTTACAGTTCCTGCAATGTTAAGCTTCATGCAAAATTAAATATTAAGAACCTCAATAACTGTTTGCTTGAAATGTTACTTCTACTAAAAGGGTGTTGGTACAAATGTAAAAATACACATGTTCTCTTGCCTACAGGGCCAATGTCTCTAAAGCATCATTAGCCTGTGGTTTAATCCAAGTCCCTGCCAGAATTCTTGCAGGGCTTTCAAAATGTCACAACTATTTCCATGGGCAAACAGCTCAGATGCTCTGAGACTTGGCCATTTTAAAAGACTGAATGCCATGAAATGCACAATTTGGAGTGACCCAGGTGATGTGACTATTCTAGAGCTTAAGACCACAGACAGAAATTTTGGCTGCATTTATAGTCCTATTTGCAATTTCAGAGGCATATTATAGACTCTGGCCAAGTGTGATCTACTATTCTTATCTTCTAGAGCAAACTGGGTGTATCCATCCTATGTGGCTCCTATTTCTTTCAGCCTACATGATGTCCATGGGCTTGTGATATAATTACCATTTTGTATTTTTTTTCAATTCACAGTTTAGTAATATTATGAGATTGTAATGCAATCCTCATAAGGTGCCCCAGAATCCTAGCTGGGTTTTGTTCTGGAGGGAAGAAACTGAAAATGAGATCCTGGGGCTCTGCTAGAATGTGTATATGTGAACAAAAAGGAGATGAGAACCCAGGAGGGAACCATGAGACTATATTGTCACTGTGAACATGTCCATTGTGCTCAAGAGCTTCCTCAAGAATTGAGGAAGGGAGCTCACAGGAGCCTATAGAGTGTCCAAGCTTCAAATATTGTTTTGGGGAACCTAAAAGTTATGGTATCTCCACTTGACTGGAGATTTTCAGGCATGTAGCCAAGTAAAGACTTGGGAATGGCGAATGTGAGAAGAGGGTTTCCTGCACTTTCAGCTTTGCCAAAATCAAAACTTGATCTGCACGCCTTCCCTGAATTCACAGAATCTCCTTGCCCTGTTTCTTCAGAAGTCACCTAGGAAACCACACAGTGTAGGAGATTCAAGGAAATCTGCTTGTGATTTAATGAATTTGTCAAACTTGCAGCATTTTCATGAATGCTTTTGGAAGTGGCAAATTAGTATTTTCTACTGCAAAGCTCCTTGTCTTGATAAATACTATTTCACATACCAGGAAGCATGCATCTATTATGTCACCATAAAGGATGATCTAGGTTTGGAACTAGAATGTCAAAACTTTAGTAAGCCAGCAATGTAAATCACCTGGAATTTTATCCCTTGATGAATATATTCAAAATGAAACTTTTTATTGAAATCAGAGCATTTAGCAAAAGATTTCAAAGTGCGTGGGAGGAGTTGAAAGTAAATTGAGCATGAAAGATGCATTAAACATAGCTGTAATATATTAACTATATGTAACTATAGGAGTAAAGGAAAAATTTAAATCAGAAAGTAGCTATTACTGGAACCTTCTTTTTCTATTTTTAATGTAGCTCTAACTTTGCCAGCTGGCATTCCCACTGCTTACAGTTTTCCCTTGATTGTTTGTTTGCCTTGCAAGAAGAATATTTAGGTCCTTTGGAATAAAACAGTTCTTGTATTTTAGGGAGTGAAGGTGTGTTCAAATGCAGAAAAATTAATAGATTCATTTAAATGCTAAAGGTGAAACTAGAATTCTTATATTACAACTGCTGTTGCTAGTATATTTGTACTTTGAAGTTCTGAACATCTAAAATAAGATGAAAGCAAATCTTTCTATAAGCAAGCGTGCTGTTTTTTTTTCTCTTTTTTCATCTTTCAGTTTACCTGCTTATTAGTTTGCAGCCACTGCTGAATTCTTACTTCTCAAAAGGTAACCAGAACATAGAAGATGAAAGTCTAGTACAGATACCATGAAAGTGCAGAACATAATAAATACACATTATTTTGGCATTATCTTTTTTTCCGCTATTTCAGCTGTTCAGACTAAAGCACAATATTAATCTTAATAATAATCCATGAATTATGATGTACAGAACTCCTCACACTTATAGTGATCCATCTAACTTGCAAAATATGGTCCTCTTGTTCTTTCAGTTTGGTTGTTACCATACAAATAAACTCCCAGGAGCTGCTCAAAGAGCAAAGGGATTCCTGCAGCTTAATGGAGAGTAATTACCCTGGGAAACATGGCAAATTCTCCCCACATTCAGGGCCTCATTCCAAGGTAAACATGCTCCTTCAATCTCCTTTTTGAATGCTCAGGCACACATAGTGTACTTGGAGGTCATGCAGGACTCATCATATCGAGCATTCCATATTCCACAGTTCTTGCCTCATGACTCAAGAGTTTCCCAAAGGCTTTGCAAGCCGTCCCTTTCTTTAATCCTGAGGATGGCATGAGCTCCAGCAAGCAGTAATGACAGTCAGTGCAGACATCAAGCAATTCCCCCTATGTGAAACTGCTGAAAAGTTTCCTGTCTCACTAAAGTACCATTTGGGATCACTATGCCTGAAGGACTATATCTCTTTTGACTGTTGTCCTCATCCCAGGGCTGGCACTAGAACAGGCAGTTCCACTCCATACACTTCAATATTAAACAAGATAATTATGTTCAGCTGAATGGCAAGTTATCTACCATTGAGCTGACTGTCACCATGAAGACGCACAACCATGCACAGGGAAGGAACAGGCACAGGACAAGACTAAATAAGGAACAGGCAGGAAAAATGAGCAGAAACCTAGTTAGTCAATGAAGTTTTGAAACCTCAGAAAGGACCAAATGACTGCCAAGAGAGGGCAATGTCTCTATCTTCTAGTATTCCACAGCAAACATTTTTGTCTCTAAGATAGAAGACTATATTGCTCATCCAACCAGTCAGCCAGATAGGTTCTTTAGAAAATAGTTGTCATCCTAGGTGCACACTGGAAGAGGTTAAAATCTGTAATGAAACATTTCTACTCAGACACAAAAAAAAGTATATAGTAAAATCTCTCCTAGCTTTACATAACTGATAGTTCATTCTTCTAGTTCCACAACAAGACACAGCCACAGTCGATGCTTGGCCCATATCACGGGTAGGTACAGATTGGTCTCTGCCACCCACACTTCAGCCACACACTTGGTCCGTCTATGGTTCCTCTCCGTGTGTATTTCCAAAATACAGACATGCTTCTACTGTTCTAAACCACTGATTATATCCCGTGGACAAAAGTTTTCTCCTAAAACGTGGGGAAGATGACATTCTCATCTGTCTTCAATCTGGACTCGGCATTCCAAGCATCCTCCAGCCCATATAGATTCTACCATGGGAGTGGTACCACTCAGTTCTTCCCACAACAAGTGAAATTTTTGCTCTGCACTTAGGTGTGCAGGACAGAAAAGGATGGCTTTTCTCAGCTGTGTCACACCCTGGTAAGGCATTATCGAGGTCCCTTGAATGACAGCACACTCCTTCCAGGTTTGGATCATCAGTAAAATTGCTAAGGGTGCACTCTAGCCTTTCATTGAGGTCATTGATGAATGAATTGAACATGATTGGACTTAGGTTGGATTCTTGGGACACCGCTAGCTATAGGCTTCAAATATGACTGTGAGCTGCTGAATACAACCTTCTGAGCTTGGTCAATTAGACAGTTCCCAATCCACCTCACTGTTTGCTCTAGCTCGCACTTCTCAGCTTGCTTTTGAGGGTGTTATGGGAGATAG
>JAUBNY010000002.1:5189109-5207377 GCA_032275445.1 Crypturellus soui | reverse complement strand
AAAATAAAATAAAATAAAATAAAATAAAATAAAATAAAATAAAATAAAATAAAATAAAATAAAATAAAATAAAATGGGCAATATATTTTCCTAGTAATTTTCATGAATATACTTTGTTTCCTACTAAGGCACAATCTTGAAACCTATTAATGAAATAGATGTCTAATATAAAGACTTTTGCTAAAAAATCTTAGATTTACTGAGTTAACAGTTATTCATAGAATTCAGATGCCAATTGCTATGCTTTATACAATTTATAATGCTTTCCGATCTGTCAATACTATTTATAATATTTAACTAAGAAAATCTATAGAAAACTCTCTCTCTGAACTTGAGTATGAGTTACAATACCGATTTATATGTAATATTACATGCAGTTTCCTTGAGGTTTAAATTTCAGTGTAATGCTAAATAAAATTAGATACCCAGCCCTTGCTTCAAAGAAGTAAGCTGAAATTTAGTAAAAAGAATGTAATAAAACATTGTTTTAATATTTCCTAACTCCCTGTCATACACAGACATTTTAAATGAAACTAATTATACAAAGCTGTTAATACAAACAGATTTAAACACCAGGAGTTTCATGAATTGTATCTTATTCCTTTTTGATTCACTAGTACTAGGAAATAGGAGCTAAATCACCAGCAAGAAGAGACCATGTGTGTACGAATTTGAAAGCCTTCATTTTCACCCTGTAGCCATCTGGGTGTTTTGCAAACATTGGTGTGCTTTGCCATGCGCCTGTAGATCTCCAGCAGACCTCATGTCTAACTCCTTTGAAATTATCTAACTATCTTGAAATTCAACTCTATAAGAAAGGAAAGAAGCAACTAGCACAGAATGTGACAGAATATGATCTATCTTATATCGGGGAACGGAAGTAGAAGAGCTTGGATACAGTTAGGAGCATCTATAACATTGTGGGGCAGTGGAACTGGTCTGGTTCCTGATCAGGGCAGCAGCTTATGTGAATAAGGAGGAAGTGGTCAGGGAAACCTCTGTTTTTTTGTTTGTTTATTTTAAACCACTGCATGATTTTATATATATGTAGTAAAAGCTGCTGTTTCACAGGGAGATTATTTAATAGAAAATTAACCACCTGCTTCCAGAAAACTGCTTGTTGATTAATCTCCACAGAGAAAGTCATGTCTGCAGAACAGACTGACATTCTGATTACTGACATTCGTTGTATATGAGCTCAGCAAGAACACTTACTAAAAGCCATAACAACTTTGATATTAGCAATAGCTAAGGATTGCTTCGTACTGACAGTTGCTTCAAGGTAGAAGCAGGTTTAGGTGGCTGTTAAAGGCATATAGATGTTGCTAGTTGCCAGACATATGCAAACAAAGTTTAGGGGAAAACTAATTGTCTGGTAGCTATATGAGAAATCTGTAGCAAGTCAGCGCTGGAAGACAGGTTGAAATTGAATACCGTGTTCTTCAAAAGGTTAAAAGATGGCACACATTTTAGCCTGTGAATAACTTAAAGATTATTGAAATTAATAACAAACTTAATCTCTGTTCTTCTCATGGTATTTTAACAATAAAATCCTAGATTTTTTTTTAATTGAATAAAGAAATTACATCACACCTAATTTCTTCTTTTTATCAGTTTCTTGACCAGTACTGGACCGAGAGATGTAACACACATGCTTTAGGGCTACGATATTTGTAAAAACACTTCATTCTTAAAGGGCCCTGTCAAATAACTACTGCTACAGCAGAATATGTTAACTACCCTGTCACCAGTAAGATGCACTTGATCTCTGAGTGTTCCTAATTCAATGTTGCTATCTGCAAAAATAGGCATGTATTGAATTCTTGAAGTTTTGGACTAAGGATCTCTGAGATGTTAAGTAAGAAGGTCAAGACAGCAGACGGGTGTTACACAGAAAGGGCTATTACTTGTACGATGCTGGCTTTGTGGATTTCACTTTTAAGGGCACTATTGCTGCCTGATCTTTTATACAGTACGTGTTTGGGCAGCTGCACTTAAAACAGTTGGCTGAGTATAGAGGTGAGTATTTACATTCTTGTATCAAAGTTTTGTGTCCAGCTGGAAAATGGAAAGGGTTCGTCCATTGATGGCAACGTACAGCTTCTCAGAAATGAAAAGGCTGGAAAGACTGCTTTATAAGGGATGAATGAAAAATACACCTCACTACTATGAAAAAATACTTGCAACAGTCTTATTATTTGAGAAAATGTTAAAAAAAAAAGAGTCCAATAAATGTTAGAAAAATATTTGTCACAAAGAAAAAGGAAGTTATATGGTTCTATTAAGAGACAGATTAATTTAACCTCTGTTATAAGGGGCCATGTTATATTCTGGAAAAAAAAAAAAGCTTTTCACTATTACTAAAAAGAAAGACGATCATATGCTTCTCACAGATTCTACTAAAATTGACTTAAATCAGTATCTCATTACAGTAAATGAGAACAGAATCAGAAATCCAGATCTCAACTTCGACCCAAAGGGAAAGGGAAGGAGATGATAATATTATGTCAAATGTGAGAATATAAGAGGGTTTTTAAAATGTGAGGGTCATGAACAACTGAAAAGCCACCAAAGAATGCTGGATTATATGTACCTTCTTCCAGGAAGATAACAATTTGCTTCAAAACAGTTGACTGAACTCAGTACAGGAGTCCCTAAGCATACAACTGCATAGCTTGTGAAGACTACGCAGCGAGCAGTCAGATTTTAAGCTCTCTTTTTACAGTAAGATTTATGAAAAAAATGCATTTTCAAATAGGACCAATGCGAAGTCTAGAAGAATAAGAGGAATTTCTTTAAGGCGGTCATTTAAAACTCCCTGAGAACTTTTATAGGAGGAGAAGTGCTTTCAGGGGCGAACTACGTTACATCAGTTGGAGAATATGACATGATTTAGTCATATATAAAATCAGTTCTCGCTGTGGCATATATACATTGCCTTTATATATGGACACACACACTCATCCAATAAAAGCATGAAGAATTACCAAAATCTTTGGTTCCACCATGGTTAGATGTTGTAGCTATGTGTACGTGGGGTTCAGAGGTTGGTAAAATCCATCATATCGATACAGCCTGTTCTGCAAGGGCACTACACTGAAAACTCCAATTAACAGAACAAGATTTTAGTCGTGTAAAGCAACAGCGGTGAACTTTTCAGCTTGAGTGTACAACACGGCCTCTGAATGAACCAGCAGTGGTCACGTCTGCACCTACTACCCACGTTACCAGGAATTACCAGAATTACGCATAGTTCCAGCAGTCCCCATCATGTCTGCCCGCGCAACAAGCAGCTGCGTGTTAGTCATGGGAAGGTTTATATTGAGTCATATGATTTGCCATGAGCATTGCCATGGGCTGAAACAATCAAGCAGTTCCTACATTATAATGGAATGGCCTCCTGCCTTTCAGCAAAGGAAGCTAAACGTATTGTATTTTTCTGTCGTGTTTTGCATCTATGAATCTTTTGGAGAAAATACATCTTTTATTTTCCTCTTCTCTATTCAGGGCATTGCTGCACTTTAATAGACCTGAAACAATTATAACTCCTCTGACCTACTTCATCACTTGTGCAGCTGGATCTTGTTTGCTTTCTTGTTTCTGCAGCTGAAGAAAACAGATAGGAGTCTTTTCATCTGTCAAAGCACAGCTATGGAATGATGGGGGCAGCACATATTTCTAATGATTCCTACATAAATTTTAGCAGCACAATATAGGCTCTTGGCATTAGGGAAGCTGGATGCACTTCTTATATTTCTGCCCAAATTTACCAGTTGTCTGATCTTGAAGTCTATGGAGTACCAGTGAGTACTCAATATTAGCCGCTTGAGTCTTAAAGCCTGCTTGATACCTTCTCCTCTGTCACTGTAACAGCACTTCTGTACTTTATTTGCCCTTCAATTTCATTTTGTTCAACATGCTTTATTTCTTATTCTTTTAAATGTATTATTTTTCTCATAAGTGTGGAAACGCAAACTTACTACTGCAGAAGAAGCTGTGGGGTTTTTTTTTGTTTGTTTCATAGAAAATTACTTCACCTTTCAGAGCAGACTGAGAAATATAATAAGCATATTGAAAGATCCATCTAAATTTCAGAAGCTGTATACATATGTCCTTACAGTAGACGTCATATGTTAACCTTTTTGTTTAAATGACTCATTTTAGAGAAATATATGTAAAAAATCAACAACCAATCAGTATCAAATCTTAAAAAAGATAACACATCAGATTTAAGAACAAGCAAAAAAATAATAAAAAATATTTAAAATAAGACCTACGCAGCACTTAGGTCCAAAAATGCAGTCATGAAATTTCTGTTTCTTTGCATTGTTGCATTGAAAAGACATGTATTCTGTAGCTGTTGGTTTTTCCTTTAATATCTCCCAGTTCTCTACATTTCTGCTTCTGAGCATGACCTGAAGAAGCTAGCTGAAAAGCTCCTCAGCACTAGCATATCTGAGCAGTTCAAAATATAGCTAAAATAAAAAATAATAGTAATAATAATAATAATAGTAAAAGGATTAACTTCTGTGTAAACATTTGAGGACTTACTGAAACAGATGCCTTCTGAGAGCTGCTAAAGCACATTAGCAAGAGAGTGCCTTTCACATAGCACTCATATAAAAAGAGGACTCAGTCTCCAGTTTGTGTTCCCAATGAAGTATTTTATTCTGTGACAGTATTGCATAAGCTGTCATTATTATGAAAACTGTCCTATCATTTTCCAGAGAGGTTCCTAAATCCCTAACTGGCTTCAGTCCTGCACAGGGGACTGACTAGTGGCAACAGAAGGGGAGAACCATCATCCTTATCAACCACCTCCCAGCCATTCTTGTGTGACTTCATCTTTGCAGATGAACAGGAGTAGAGAGAGGAACAATGTTCACAAGTACAAATAAGTTCTTATCTCCGACTTGCCCCAAAATATTGATACTTCTCTATGGAAATACATCCTCTGTGGTGACATTTTCTTTTTCAGGCTGGGAAGGTGGCTACATGGTATTTACTCCTCCTAGTCCTACTGTGGTCCTTCTTGATGGTCATTTCCAGCCTGCAGCTGGAGGATCTACACTTAATCCCAAGCAGATGAACTTGTACTTCATAATACTGAATTTTCTTCTTTTTTCTATTATACCAGTGTTCAGTGTCATCCAGTGATGATCTTTTCTATATTGGCAATATGCTTCTTAACATACTGTTAGTAAAGGTCGACAATACATATATACGTGCATATAATGTTTTATGAAAGTGTGATTGAATCCACACTAGACTATTAGGTAATTTAGGTCCTTGAGTCCCAATATTTTCCTTTTCAAAACCATAAATTGTCCAGTGCCTTACACACATTATAATTCCTCTCCTAATCCGCTTTTCTCTAGTTAAATACAAGCTTTCCAAACAGTGCCACATAAAGTAACATAGAAACATAAGAATTGCTCCTTTTTGCTTTGTTTGGAAAATTTGTCACCTTTGTAGATGTCATCATATTTAGCAGATGGCTAAGTCCTTGTTTGGATTAATCTCTCAGCCCCTGTTCTATGTAGGTAACATATTCATTATAAGCTTCTGTTCTTCAGCTAATAGACTTAAAAACAAACAAAAAACACATCTTACAAGCAGCTCAGTAATTTCACATAGCAATTGTTTCTGAATTTTGATAGATGAGTTATACCTCTGAGTTAGAGCCATACTTTTAATTAGTTTTGGGTCTTGAATTTTTAAACAGAATAAAAAAACACAAAATCATCTCAATAGAACTAGAGAGGGATTCCATACATAGCTATGCTCACAGACTCAAGAAGGTGATAATTTTTGATAAAGGACCAGGTTAATCTGATAATACAAGATTTTTAAGAAAAAAACTGAAGCAGTTTGATCACAATTGACACAAGGTCTAGGGATATCCAAAGGCTGGGAGAGGGCTAACATTATGCCACTCATAGGATGAAGAAAGGCAAGAAGGACAATTGATGTTAACTATTGCCTGGTTAAATGATAAAAATACCAGAAAAAAACATAGAGTACAACAGCAGAAGAATTAAAGAACAATATAATAAAATTAATAAATTAATGCTGGTAATAGACTATGATAGAAGGCAAGTTTTATCAAATACTTCAGATTTATTCATTGAGACTACTCATGCAGCTGAAAAACTATTCAAAGTCTGATTTTTACGTGCATTAGGTAGTCCAGTTCAGTGTCTGCAAGAAAGCAATGGTTCCATCATTTCTTAAAATTCAGCAATTTCTGCCAACCTCTAGTCTGTAAGAACTGGTGTTCAGATAACTCCTCCAATTGTTTTAAAGGGCATTACTCAACAACAGTTTTTTTCTTTTTATTATCCTGTATTTGACCTTACGTTTTTCATTTTCTCCTAGAAACTTAAATGTCACACTGGCTTGTTAGTCTTTCAGCTTATAGTAATATGTCTAGTGTGCAAGTACAAGATTAGATAAAAATAGACATTTTGCTAGCCCATTTGTTAAGTGCTGACCAAACCTTTGTATTCGACTTTAATAATACTCCTATATTTTTTCCTACTGATTTTATTCCAGTTTTCTCTTTTTTACAATATTCCTTTCTCTTGTTTCCTGATTTCTGGTTTCATCTCTTTTGTTGTTGTTGGCTTGTGTTTTGTAGTTCACTTTTCCCTTGCTCTTCCTCCATCCTTCTTTTGTTTCTCCTGTGCTCCTTTTTCCACTCAGGACAGCTACTATTACTATCATACAGTACAAAAAATTCCAGCACTCACAATGCACTACGCACGACTTTTTTAAGTACTGAAGTACAGTGTCCTACACAGCAGATTGAAATTGTAATTCCCTGTTTCACTTTAACAAGGTCAGATAACATGGAGTAGCTTTCCTTCACTCCTCATACTGAATGCAAAGTTGATCTTAGTAATTCTGGAACCTAAATAGTCTTCACAGTGCAAGTAGCTCACACAGGGTCTTGGATTTCCTATTTCTATTTACTGTGTGCAAAAACACACAGCGAAAGAGAATTATTACCTCTGGGAGGTCAGGCAGGATACAGCAAGGGGCAGCCCTAAGGAAAAGTGAGAAATGAAGTCCAGCTGGGAGTCCAGATCGCCAGAGAAGTGAGCAGGGATGAAGCAAGTCTAAGATCAAACTGGGAATTCATGTCAGAAAGTCACAGTTAGGACCAGGTATGGATATAATAACCAGGGTTAGCCACAGTACAGTGATTGTCAGTCAAGCCTGGGAATCAAGTCCTCAGGGCAGGATCAGGGTGCATATTGACAAGATACATGGAAATTATATGCTGTTTGTGAAGCTCTTTATGAATAACTCCATCTAGTAGGTATTTGCAAGAAAAGATTTGTATTTATACCCCCAGAAGATATTTCAGGAGCAGATCACAAGGATATGAAATCTCAATATTTAAAGAGCTAATTCATGTCAGTGGTGTAGTTGTCAAATAACCATACACTATGGAATGAGGCTGGTACTTTTTTATTACTGTGAGAAACCAATGAAAAAGAAATTCTCAGTTCAGCAACCACTTACTCTGACATTGGGTTTTTGTCTCAATGAATTGCCATTCCAGTCTAATCATTAGAGGAAACATTATTCATACTGACAAGATTCTTTGATCTGAATTCACCTCTAAATTAACTAAAGAACCCAGGTAATTACATAGATTGCTGGAGACTGAGTAGACAGAAATCCACTGTGGAAAACAAACAAACAAACAAACCAAATCTCTAAGAAATAGCAAGCACTAGAAAAAGGAATATGCAGGAGCCTGATAACCTGTTGCATATGATGGTTGCCCTAATTTCATCTTCACTATGTTCACTATGTTTCTTTTTTCTCATCCTTTTCTCTGCTGATTCTGGAAAGCGCAATGTATGAAGCAGAGCAGTGAGCCCTACCAATGAAAAAAATGTGAATCTTACTCACTGGAAGTGCTCCTAGAATAAATCATGTGAATATCCAGTGTTGTACAAATGAGAAATCAGTATCCCACCCTTGATGCAAAGCTATTGAAAAGCGTGGTGCAAAAGAATGTCCTGAAGTGGATGTTTTACTTTTGTGGAAGGTTACTGTTTGCTTAATGCAGATTCACAGAACCACAGAAGGACTTGGATTGAAACCCAAAGCCCTGCACAAGGCAGGACAGCCTCCTAAGCTAAATCAGGTTGCCTAAGGTCTTGCCTACTTGGGTCTTGAAAACCTTCAAGGGCAGAGATTCCACCAGTTGTCTGATCAATGTTCTCCGGTGCTTTACAATCCTCAGTATGGTTTCTCCTCCTGCAGTTTAATTTCTGTGTAGATGCTTCTTTTTTTTTTTTTTTTGCCTATGTTTCCCTTTTCTCTGCCCTGACAGAAGTTTCTGCCACCCATTTATGCTAAATGCGTGTCAATGTATTGGCCAAGCACTAACTGAAGAAAGGAACTCTGCAGGAGCAGGTAACAAGGGATATCTATTGCCTCTTCTGCTAGCAGCCCTGGTTCTTTCCTATCAATGAGCAAGAACTTTGTAAGCCAGGAATATCTGATTGCTTAAAGAAAAGTGCCAATGTGTTTATTAAGAACCAAAACTCTGTGTTTGCCTTTCCTTATTTTTCACCCCAAAAGCCCTCCAGAAGTCACTTAAAATACTGTTGTGCACTGACTGGTTTGCTTGCCTGAAAAACCACAGCAGACCTACGCAGCGGCCAAGCCTCTATACACACTTTCTTGCGTAAAAGGTCAATTAAAACATGTGAGCTTCTTGGCATGTTGATAAAGGACTGCACCTCCAGTTTCAACGGCGTGGGAAGACACTTTCTTTTTGGCTGGCCACTCAGAGTACACTTATTTTGACTGGTCAGCCATCTAAGGGCCATTCAGCGGCTTCTCCGTTGGTAGTGAGTCAAACGGAAAAAGAAAATCTATATTCTTTATCTATATTACTTATATTGAGCTACATTCTGCCAATAGACTATATACAATACAAAAATGACTAAGTCTAGCATGATGCAAATTATAGCATTCTCCTGACTCCATTCTTATTTGAAATAGAACATTTATTTTTGAGAGATATTAGGCTTGTGTTTAGGGTTTTTTTTCAGATAAATACAAAATAGAAATTCCTCCACAGCTAGAAGCAGATCGATGCCTTAAAAATTGTACAACAAGATTAGTTTAAGGGTATCTATATGATAATCACTGCAGTAATTGCCAACCTTGCAGAGATATGCAGACAATATTTTTACAGGAACTTCTCCCTAAGGACCTACTACTGTCACTGGAATAATAATGCATTAACTTCTGCATACAAGAAACATACGGCCAAGTTTTGGGTACATTGCTTCTAATGAGCACCTTCTCTTCCTTTGTTTACTAGACTGAGAGATCTGATATCAGCTTGCTCTGGGGGAGGGAATACTTTGTGAAAGAGGTTTTGCATGCAGGGATAAGGTGCTTTGCCATTACTCCCAGCTCATTCAAACTGGATTGCTTCCGATTTGGAAATGTCTTGTGTCTAGCCAAATCAAAATGCACTCAGAGTAAGATCACATGAGGTCACACACATTTACAACTGACTGAGCCAAGTCTCCTAAAGCCTTCTTGGCTAACATAAATTGATTGTACTTTGGTGTCCCTTGTTATGCCATTCTTGACTAAATGTCACAAATTAAATACAAGAAGCAGATGGTGTTTTCAGCCAATTTCAGATACTTATGCAAATTAATATTTCCATGGATGGTTCCTAAACATCCAAAATGTTTGCATATGAACAAACAAACAAAAAAATAAAATGGGGCAGAATATTTTAGTCCATCAGTCACATTTTAGTTGGCTGTTTGAATTATTTCAAAAGGTTTCTTAGTCAATTTACGAATGCAGGTATTTTAATTAAAGAGTACCTGTCAGGACTATGAGTTCACTGGTAGGCTGAAAATGCCTTGATCAGGTTCACCCAAGCTCTCCATCCACGCATCCTCTGCCCATTGGTCTAGGAGCTCCATCTGAATTCAGGTCTTGGCCTTCAGTCCTAGTCTGAATCATGTTGCTTTGCAGAGAAAAAAAAGAAAAAAGAATAACAAAGGTTAAATTGTTAATGCGAACAGGAAGCATATGATTTGGTATGGATGAACATCTGAAACTGAATTTTTGAACTTTCAAGCAGAAGCTTGCTACTTCTTAACTGTCACAGCTACAAGGTGGTTGTAAATTTTGGCGACACCAGAATGGCACATCCTGAATCCTCTCATTAATAAAGACATGAGACAAAAACTCCAGTTAAGGGGATGATCACTCATTATGCTTCTGCACATAGACTATTCAGGTCTCTCAAAACGGGGATTTGATGTTCCAGAAAGAAGTACAGAGTAAAAAGAAGTGGTGTCAAGGAGAAGAGGGAACTTGGAAAGAAGAAGGTAAAGATCCTGACAGAAGGAAAGATCCTGGAAGTGAGGGAAGATCCTGGAGATCAGCATCCACCTTTGGCAATTTTGATTTTATTTTATTTCCCTAGAGAATCAGACTGTGTCTGTTGGAAAGTAAGTGAAATATGGTAGTGAAATGCCTGAGTCGTAACCATGGTGAACAAGATACAGATGACTGTAACGTTTTTCAAACTTAGGCCCAAATACCTCATGGCATTGTGGTTGGGTGCAAAGTAAAACCAAGGGTATAAAGGACTGTTAAGTAGAAATTCACATTCTCTGTTTAAGATGTTCTTCAGCTTCTTTTTTCATGGAATGAGGTACTGGAAGAATGAAGGTTCTTGTACCCTTTCTGCAGGTACCCAACACTGACCATTGGCCTTATTTAGTACCTCAGCTGGAGGAGAGGTCTTGTCCTGTATCTAGGAAGCACCTCAAAGCTGAGGATGAAGGAGACATGGGGAAGAACTAGTAAGTCTGCCAAAGGGAGTAAACAAAGGGACCAAAATTGCCAGCACCAAGCAGAGCATTCAGGGCTGCCTGCCAGCTCTCAAGAGACTCAGCAGTTCTCGTGTTGATGTACCAGGATAGCAGAAGATTCACCGGGAACATTTTGTCAAAGCAGAATAGAAGGAAAAAAACAAACAAAAAAAAAGGAAGAAAAGAAGAAAACAAACCAGAAGAATTTGACAGATGGAGCAAAAAATGTGTGATGATATGCAAAAGTACAAGCATGGTACAAAAGTTCCCCTATCATTTATTGTGGAACTAACACTAACACTAAGAATCTCAATTAAACCAGCTGTAATACAAGTGATACAAGTGAAGAAAAAAGTGTCTATGATTAGTTAGACTGATTGTGAACCACCAGTTTGATTGGGATATAGAAAAGACAATGCTAAGATATGTGAGCAAGGTATTTCCAGTTTTCCACTTTTAATGCTATTACATAATATCTCATCCAGCATACTGCCTGAAGTTCTGGCCACCCACTTCAAATTCATCTATTTTTAATCAGATATAATTGGTAGAATAACATTCCTTTATCTTTCTTTTTTTTTGAGAAAATTTAAGAAAAGTCATTTAACTATAGTTCATTGTAACAGGCTGATGGAATCTTAGAATGTACAAGGATAGTAAACAATAGAAGGAAGAAAAGATATTTGTATCAGGATTTCATTCTGTTTGTACCAGATCAGTTAGTTTATCAACAACCAACATCAGTAAGTTTAATTCAATAGTTAGAGAACCCTTTTTTATTACAGAACTAATGGAAGAGCACACAAAGACTGAAGGACAGTCACATACCATGGAAACATCATATTCCTCAATGCATCACAGGGTTATTTTTCCTCATTTCACAGTTCCTGTGTAGCAACTTTCTGCAATATGTCCAAATCTTTTTAAGGCATGAAAATATTCCTTTCCTTGTTCATTAGAGAGAAATAGATGTAATAAATATCTCACGTTTCAGACTCTGAGAAATGCAGAATTTGAAAATGGAATAACTGTCCACTTCCTAATATAGAATCTGAATCATTGTTTTACACTGTACCAAATGTCTCAGGCAATATTCCTTAGAAACACAATCCATTTCAAACCTCTGGTCAACATAAGTATCTTTTCATCACCTCCATCTTCATTTTTAGCATTAAAAACTGGAAAACTAATATAGGAAAAAAAAGTTGTAATACACTGTTCACTGCAAAATGTGGAGAGAACCACTTGAGAAGAAATGCCTTAAATTTCTGTGCATTTGAGACTGATCTAAAACAAAATGGCCTCGGAAAATTTGAAAATCATTAGCAGAGAAGGACAAGTGATTGAACGTCTTTCATCCTCTGTTTAATATCTTAACCAACAAATCTGTGTGATGGGACACTGCAAGTTGAACAAGTTTATGAATTGAATGGTCTTGTGTGGAATACAGAACTTATGCAACCCAGCTCCTAATCTTTGACAAATCCTTTGCTGCCATCCTATTCCATCTTAAGCAAGCCATGAAAATTATAACCTTCTCTTCCGTTGCCTGCATATTCACTCAAAGGAAATCCAGGCACATGTCCTGCGTGTGCTACAGAGTAATCTAGTAAAAATCAAAGCAGGAAGCGGCCAAGGAAGAATGCAACATGCAAGCAAAGATTAATCCAAGTGCAGCTGGAATACTCTGACCCTCACTTCAGAATCAACCCCTCATTCAGAACCTGGTGAAATGTGTTGCGACTCACTGCTATGAAATGGGAAAAAAAATAGCATATATGTTTCCCTTGATCTTTCCATTTCCACTGTGTTTGTAACACCTAGCACAAAAGGAACACATCATCATTTGACGTTTGTAATGTTAGCACTAGTTTTGTTTCTACTATTATTAGACTGAAACTTTTAGGAATCATAACTTAGAGTTCTGCAGCAGAGAAGGAGGCTATAATTTAGTTCAGACAATTATTTCACAAAAAGTTCCTATTCAGTGTAACAAATGCAAACTATCTATTTTTCAACTTCATTTTTCTTTTAATTCTCACTATCCAAACTGAAAAAAAATGCAAGTTTAATGTCTATACAAGTGTAGTTCCTTTTATAAAGACAGAAATAGTGATGCTAAAAAGCATTTTGGACTCCTTTTATAGTACATTTATCCTAATTTTCCATTAAAAATATTTAATTTGTCAAGGTAAGTTTTTGCTTTCTTCAGGACAATACTACAGTTCAGGAGATGAAACTACTGCATTCTCTTGCAGTATGTATTCCACATTTAACACTAAGAAAGAATTAGATTGTATTTGGAAAGTTTCCCAGTTTTTTTGAATCATCACATAGTTAAAAGTAAAGACTAATATTTTTAAGATGAGCCCATGAAGCTTTTAAAGGAAGATATGAAAACAAATGCGTTAAGAAAAAAGGGCATTATAAAACTAAATGTTCATCTTGCAGAGGCAAGGGAGGGCAGTAAATAGCAATTTTTAAGAAAATGGGTTTTTAAAAAATCTGTCCACCACCTTATTTTAATTTAGGTATATCTAGATTTTCATTAAATTGAAGGAACTCTGGATCTATAAAGAAATAAGAAGAACTGTAACAGGCTAGGAGAAGTGAATTTCATTGTGACTAACATATCACAATGACAGTAAATCACAAAGCTAAGTGTTTCTTACCATTATTAAATCATTATTATGTTGCCCCAATATTTTCCATGAAAGAGTTTACCATTGCTTAATTATTTGCTATTAATATAAGTGGTAAATCTACTAGTACCCACAAGTTCTTTGATCACTTAGGTAATTCTATACATTTCTTCCTCAAAATCAAACTTTGTCTGATATTAAGTTTCAGCAGCATGAAAGATAAATCTCACACAGGAAAAGGCATTTAGCATTTTTTAGGTAGTGAATTTCTTGATCACTTCTGTGAAACCTGAAGACCTTGGATTCAATTATTTCTTTTCAAATAAAAAAAAAAAGCACACTTGTAAAGAAGATACCATAAAATGACCAAAGATAACAATGCAGTTAGAGTACTCAAAAAAGTCCTCTAACTCATAAAAGTATTGTACCTGAGAATCTACCAGAAATCAAGAAAAAAAATCCCCTTTCAAGAATATACAGTTCTACCATCAGCTCTCAGCAACACCAGAAGCCTTCACATCTTTTAGTGCATCATCACAGCTAGTCCTGCCATGTTTAATTACCTTTTTTGGTATGTTTTTTTTCATGAGAGACTAGACCTGAGCCACTTGCAATCTTTCCTCCCAAGGAAAGAGATAGAAGAAAGAGGTATCCAAACACTTCATTTTCTGTTCATTTTGAAACTGTTCTAAAGTATGAGATTCTTCTCTAAGTAAGGATGAAGAAGTTCTAAGGGCAGAATTACTTTAGGATTGTTATAATGTCACAAGGACCTTACTGATAACTGGAGCCAACTGCTCTTTGTTTTATAAGAAAACAGTTTTCAAATAACATTCACTTCAAGTTCCTTTTCTTCATGCTCCTCAAGTCCCTTTGGAGTCCCTTTGGAGTCCCTTTGGAGTACTAATTAACTGCAGTAATTCAGAACTATCCCACTTTTCCCTTGCATTTTATTATCAAAACAGTTATAATACAATCTGAAAAACACTCAAAATATGAAATACTATCTACCCATCCAGAATAAGCCATGACTCCAGAACTATCTTCCCTTCAGGGAAGCAATATCACAGGGAAGCAATAGACACTTCTAATCTGTGCAACTCACTGATTTACTTCATAAAGTGATAGTACAACATATCTCAATATCCATTTGGATTCTGGAGTGACTTTGGGGTGCCTAAAGAGGAACCAAGGGAAATATTCAAGATTTAAGAACTAAATTGAATTTTCCCATTTTAGAAATTGCTTATGTGATTTTTTAACTGATGATCCTCAAAAGAAGTCAAAATTTTCAAAATCTCATCCTTGAATTGGTATTCTCCCACCAAATGCAACACTTAAGTTCTTCTGTATAATTTTCTCTCTCATAAAGCCATCATTTTTATCAAAACTGGATGTTGCAAGTATTTTTTCCTTTTACTGTCCAGCCTCCATATTCTGTTTGTATAATGCTAAAGGCTCCATGACAGGTTATAAACATACAAGCAAATATATGCCATACTCAAGCATTTGCATAATTTTTGACTGTGCATCAGGCAGCAGAGATCAATGTGCAGCAAACCCTGCTCCTAGTTCTCCTTTCCAGGGATTAATACCTCCACCAAGCCGGAATCAAAATTCCATGGAATGCAGTGAAATTTAGGTACAACCTGATCTAACATGCAAGTTAACTGTGCTTTCTGTAGGAAGTTGAACAAGGTCCTCCTGACATCCCTTCCAACCTAAATTATTTTATGTCAACACCCTTTGTTTCCTTCCCTTCCCACCAGACTGATTCCTGACTAAAGGCTTGATCCCATGCTCCAAAATCTTCTCCAACTATCTATTCCCCACTGTGGCACTAACACTAACACTTTATCTCTGTTCTTCTCTACACCCAAGCCAAGACTTCCGTTTTTCCCTCATCTAGCACACACACCTCACCAGTTTCATTTTGCCACTATTATGCTACCTCTATCCTCTTGCTGAACACTGAATCGTGAGTAGGGAAGTTCCTGGATAGACGTCTGGATAGACAGGGCTTGCAGGGCTTTCCCTGGCTTGCAGGGAAACGCATCAAAACAGATTCAACAGCAAATAGCTAAGAGCACCAAGTACCTAGTAATCCGCTATTAACGCCTCCTGCATAAGATACCTGCTTGCACAGAAGCACTTACTCCTGTAAGATGAGAGACCGTGCAAGCAACCAAGATACCTGTGGTAGCCACAGACTAGAAGACTATTATTGTTATAGTGAGAATCCTAAACCGTCTTCAGGATGATAAAATCTCTGCATGGAAATCTCATTATTGTCCTTGCTTTGATTTATTCTGATATATTTTATTGTTACAGCATTCTAAACCTAAGACATTACCATTAAGATATTGCCACAGTTTTTTCATCTTCTTTAACATTCTTAGTTCAGCATGATCAATATTTCCCCTCATTGATGCTTACCAGGCATGTACATGTGGGAAAAACTACTGCCTGATGCTGACAAAGTCATGCATAACATTCATGTGATTACCGACAAGGCTGGACCTTATCAAACTTCAGCCACACAGACCCTTGTGGAAAATTCCCTTAGAAATTATACACAAACTGGGACAATAATCTCCTCTGAACAGATTTTTTCATCATTTATATGTCTGTGATACAAGGTCAGATATGGCTCTTAATCTTCAGGCAGTTGGACTTAACTCATGGGATTCCAGAACTGTGAGTCCTTTCTCTCCACTGCATCACTTTCATATTTGAAGCGTAAAATCCTTTTGAAGTTAGGATGCTTTTAGTTCTGCCTTTGCTTATCAAGGGACCTCATTAGTGTCAGTCTTCTAACTTAACAGGCAAAGAGAATCTCTGCATGACTGTACTCTGTTTTTTAGCATGATGCATTGTACATAAGTTATATAACCAAGATGCTTCTTAGCTTGAAGTAGTATGGTTACAGAATCTTTACTTTAGTACAGCTGTATTTAAACCAGAACTCTAAGACTATTCTGCAAGAATGTTTTAAAAATCTCAGCACCGAAAAAATGTTGTTCCCTCTGTACTCTCACACGAGAGAGGGTCTGTCATACAAGATGAACAGTAAATGTACAGCATAGCCAAATGGAGGTGAGTTAGACACCACGGCCTTTTCTCGACTCTCTATCTTGGGAATAAGGGTGTCCAACTGGTGACAAGGTCAGTGAGGTAGTGTTACTGCAGTTTAACACTGCCCAGTTAGATCAGAGACTTGAGAAATAACTTATTTAAGCTAAGACATTTATTGATTAATGACGAGAATATGAACAGATTGGCAAAGAGCAGAAAAATTTTAGTAACTTCCTTTTCAGATTTCGGTCCTGCACTCTGAAAATTCCCTATTAAGGCCTTAGCTACTATGAGGACTTATGTTCCAGCAGGACCTCTTACTCACAAGGCATCCCTGGTCTGACTGATCTGCAAAGATGCTCAGACCTCTCCAGGCTGTCCATAACTTCAGCCCCTTCCAGCTTGTCTCTCTCACAATTCTCTAGGTATAAGAGTAAGAAAGATGTTCAGCTGGACGTGTAAGTAGATTCCTTTCATTCAAACCAACCATAACATATACAAAAGGATAATAAAAATATTATTTGTATCATAAATAACCAAATTACAGGATGTAGTATTAGGTGTAGTATAGTAGTTGATGTTGGGGAACAACCCATGAGTATTTCATACCAGTGATGTACATTTAAGAACTCAGTATTAATCCCCGTTTTTCACAGGTTCTTATTTTCTTAAATAGTCATCAGGATTGTGCCTCTTTGTCAGCTCTCCAATTTCTCAGCTTCTTTCTCTACGTCATCATGCTAAATGAAGATATCATTCCACTGGGCCTGCCAGTTCCTAGATTGATGTCACTAGCCTATTGAACTGGAATAGGACTCACCGGAAATGCTGTTTGAAGCCCTGTGTAATAGATACACATTTTCTGGGCTACATTTGAAATGTAACTGTTGTCTCCAAAAAAACTTTCTGACCTTAAACTTGTTCAATAGTTCCCCATTCCCACTTTTTGTACCCCTTGGGGACTAAACTAGGAAGAGGAGTAGGAATATGGCTACATTGTTCCTGTAGAAAGTTGTCTTTTTGTAGTTTATAGAAAGCTATTAACAAGAAGCATCAGAAATGCTCCTAAATACTGCTGTGAAGCAAGGGATTTAGGAACTTAGCTGTAAACAATAAGCTTGCACCAAGAATCACAGAATCACAGAATGGTTGAGATTGGAAGGGACCTCTAGAAATCATCTAGTCCAACCCTCCTGGTCAAGCAGGGACACCCATAGCACGTGGCACAGGGTGGCATCCGGAAGATCTCCAGAGAAAGAGACTCCACAACCTCTCTGGGCAGCCTGTTCCAGGGCTCTGTCACCCACACAGTGATATAATTTCCTGTGTTTTAATTTTTACTCAGTACCCCTTATCCTGTCACTGGCCACCACCAAGAAGAGTTTAGCCCCATCCTCTTTACATTCTCCTCTCAGATATTTATACATATTGATCAGATTCCTTCTCAACCTTTTCTGTTCCAGACTAAACAGGCCCAGCTAGCTTAGTCTTTCCTCATAAGATATATACTTCAGTCCCTTAATCATCTTCGTTGCTCTATGCTGCAATGAGACCCTCTCTAGAAGTTCCCTGGACCCCCTCTAAAAGTTCCCCATCCCTCTTGTCCTGGGGAGCCCAGAACTGCACCCAGTACTCCAGGTGCGGCCTCACCAGAGCTGAGCAGAGGGGCAG
>JAUBNY010000002.1:5176161-5188880 GCA_032275445.1 Crypturellus soui | reverse complement strand
CATGAGGTTCCTCTCTGCCCAACTCTCCATCCTGTCTAGGTCTCTCTGAATGGCAGCACAGCCCTCGGGAGTGTCGGTCACTCTTTCCAGTTTGGTGTCATCTGCAAACTTGCTGAGGGTGCCCCCGTCCAAGTCACTGATGAACAAGTTGAACAGCTCCGCACCCAATACTGACCCTTGCCAGACAGCACTGGCCACAGGCCTCCAACTAGTCTTCATCTCATTTATCACAACCCTCTGAGCTCTGCCATCCGGTCAGTTCTCAATCCACAGACAACTGAAGACAGTTATGAATCCTATGTCTATGCTGTACTCAATTAATTTAGCATTTAAATCAACAGGTTTTTGTAAGTATATTTATCTCCTTTTCATCAGATAAATGAGAAGACCTATATTCAAATTTGTTGTTAATCTGCTTTTCATGTTCTCTTGAAATCAGTATCTCCCAGTGTCATTTCTGATTCAGTAGTCCTTTCTCTCAGTTCATAATAAATTTGATTCTCAGTGACTGCAGTTTTGAAATATATTTTTTACCTTGAGTGGACCTTCACATGTAACTTTAAATAAAATCTACAGAATAGCTGTTTGAAGTCCAAAGCTATTTAAATATATCTTTGATTTATTAATAGCAAGATATAAATATTTGTATAGTATGTTTTAATCTTGAGGAAATGAAGGGTATTCAAATGAGTTGTCTCTTTCTCATTCAGCCCTAAAATTTTTTCATTCCTTTTTAAGTCTACCCTGACAGAATGGCAGAGATACTCAAAATATTCTGCTATAGTAACCTTCTTGAAGCTTGAAAACTGATGAGAAGAGAGAAATTCATAGTAAAGCCAGAGCCTGCCCCTATGAGGAAAAAGCCCTGGTGGGCACTGAGCAGACAAATGTTCAGTTTGGTCAGAACCACGGAAAACATTCTCCTTGAAAGATTATTCCTAACTCTCTACACTTTATTCCTCTCTTTTATTTTATTTTATTTTATTTTTTTCTTTTTCTTTTCTCTTCCTTTCCTTTCCTTTCCTTTCCTTTCCTTTCCTTTCCTTTCCTTTCCTTTCCTTTCCTTTCCTTTCCTTTCCTTTTCCAACTACATTGGTTTAGATTGTATTAACTACATCATTGTTTTGTTTGTTGTCATTCTGTTGTTCATACACCAGTGAAAAACAATTACTACAGAATTCCCACTTCACTACCTGTTAAGTATCAATTCCAATGATTGAGCAAGAGGTTAATCTCTGCTTCCAAATTTGCCTGAAAGTATGTATGTTAATATAACATTTAAATCTATGGATTGGTCTGTCGTTCAGTATTGAACCTCACGCAGAGTTTTTTTGCCGAGACTGTAAATATTTGAATACTGTAGATGTTGTATATGATTCTAACTCCGTTCCTTTACTGGAATTTAACCAGTAGGATAGCTTGTATTCAGGTCAGTGCTTGTTCAAGTGTATTACCATTCACAGCTTAAATCATGTTACAAGTAAAAATGATACGTTTATATGGTACAAACAGCAGGAAGCAAAAAGCACTTTGAATGCTGTGGTACCTCAGTTACTAACTTTATTTTTTTGTAATAAAAAGGCTTAAATACATTCACTTGAGAGGAGGAATGCTTAAAATTAAGGCTCTAGGACAATACTTAGGAGACTTTAATTTTAATGAAATAAAATGCATTGAAATAACATGAAATTTAAAATTATCTGCAGAAAAGATCTTTTCCCCCCAACAACATCTGGAAAAGAGTAACCCCATTTTTAATTCTCTTTTTTAAAAGGTGATCTACCTTCATTTCTCTCATAGAAGTTTGTCACAGTTTGTCAGACTCTAACTTGGTACATAGGCTACATTAGCATTATGTATTTATATCAAGAAGCAAGTAATTACAAAAATTCTTCAAAATAATAATCTCAAAAAAAGCAAGTTGATATCCATCAAGGTGAATCTGTCTAGGCCTTATCTGAAGCTACTGACCCTCTTTTCAAAGCTTGAAGAACAAACAAGCATTGCAAAGTCCATTACACCTCTTCCTCTTTCTCTGTGATACAGTAGGCACAGTGGAGAGACAGAAAGCAGAACAAGGTATTTCTGGTCAAGTTTACAGTCTTCCTTGAAGACTGACTACTATGCACTTCAGTCACAGTCTCCCAGGGTTGTGAATTAGTGTTCAATATGGTCTCCATAAAGGCTTGTATGCTATGTTATTAATGTCAAGTAGGGTTTTTTTGCACATAATCCTATTTTTTATATATATATATACACACACATATATATATATGTCATACATACATACATATTTTATATATATATGCACACACTATAGCTATGAAACATGAAGCTTAGAGAAATAAGAGAGTCACCGAACATAAAGGAGAAAGAATAGTTTTACCTCTTACTAAATCAAGTTGTTAACAAGTTACAGAAGTATAGAAATGGAATCTACAAATGCTGCCTAAACAGCATTTGCAACCCTTAAAGCAGTTCTTAATTTAATATGAAGAATATCTATATAGTCTCCTCAATATACTAGGAGAAATAGCTGGTTGACTGTATTTTAGAAAAAGAGAACTACCTGGCAATCCCTTTTTGTAAAGACACAATGAGGAATTTTACCATTGGACATTATACCTGAAGGTAAATCCTAACAAACCCTAAATCCCCCCCATAATTCCTAAATCAGAAATTGAGGCCTTGCCTATAAGAAAAGCAATAATCCTAAATTATACTAATTACAGTTACCTTATATTTACCTAATTTTTGAAATGCAGGATAAAAACTGCGCATCTCCTAAGTTCTGAAATGACAGCTGAGTTCCAGACTACACGTTCATCCTTATGTGCATAAGTGATCACAGTTCTGTTGCCTTAACAGCACTTAATATCCCCTTATTTAAGAACTGGATTTCTCTAGGAGTCTGAAAATCTCTGACCTTTGCTCAGTCAGCTAAGTGATAAAAGAACATGAAGTTTTAATGTAGTAATTTAGACATCCTGGATTTTTGTTCACTTGAACCCTCAAAGTCTTATTTTATTTAAAACACATATTCAAGAGAGGAAATATATCATATTCCCTTGTTTTGGACAGTTCCAAGCTGATACTGATATATAACCTTTTTCTTTCAGGGAAATTATGATTGCCTTTCATCGTCCACAGCAAGGGAGTGTGCACTATGGCCACTTGAGAATTGCACAGTGCTGCTTAGTGATTATCAAGTAATGGCTGATTGCTTTTGCTAATGGGTTTTCTTTTGATGTTTTTTTGCGTCACAACACTTCACATGCAGGATTTTGAAGTGTTTTGCTGAACAGAAAAATGATGTTAAATAAAAGCTGTCCTAGAATTCATGAATATAGAGGGTATCAGTTATAGCAAGGATACATTCAGGCATCCCCTCCTCCCTTGGTCATTCTTGCCACAGAAGTGCTAGGAACATCACATAAAAAGATTTAGAGCTTAAAATTATGTAGCTTTTCAACAAATAAATAGTTACTTGGTTCTTATCTTTTTTTTTTGGGGGGGGGCTTATTCCATATTTGTAGATATTACATAAAGGAGGTTTCACTCTGTAACAATATCTTGTTTCACTATAAGGCGAGCAGGGCAGACACACAGATTATGACCAGGTTCAAACAAGAGTCCATACCATGAGGCAAGTTTGTGATAATGAGGCAGGACTGAGTTCACGCCAGAAATCCCACCACAGATCAGGGTCAGGATCTAGTCCAGTGATTGCCAGGCAGGTCCATAGTGACAAGGCAGGTTTGAGGTCAGGCCAAGAACATCTGTGGATCTAGATCAACAGGGTCTACGTCCAAGAACAGATACGATCACAGCTACAGACCAGCACTAGTTCAACATAGCTCAGGCTGGGACTGCAGGCCCCAAGTTGAAATGACTTTTCCCCAGCATGACTAGCACTCCCAAAGAGTTCTGCTTTGCAAGAGATAACACAGGATAAATCACAAGGTTCAGTGACAATATTTCACAAGCGTCATACATGTTCATGAGTTTTTGAGAGGTGTGTTGATGAGTGGTTTAACTATGCCCTTTGCTTGTAACACAGTTTTTAATCCTTAACATTCTCAAAGTTAGTCTTATTCTATTTACTGACAGCTACACAGGCACATGGGAAAACACACAATGTTATTCTGACCAAGTGTGATCATAGTAGGAGGGTGCAGAGAGGGACTGGGCACCATCAGTAGTTTAGCATTGGAGAGCTGTATGTGTGCTTGGGAATAGGGAGAAAGGGTTGTTTACCCCTGGGCTCAAGTTTCTTTGTATCCCATAGAGCAGCTCTGGCAAGAAGCCTCCAGCACCACAGGCAAGCCCTAACCTCCATCTCCCTGGAAAGACCCATCAAGAAATCTTTGGAGGAGCCCATTACACCTATCAACAGCACACTGTACTGTGTTCTCCACACTCAAATGCACAGAATAAGGATGTCCAGTTATCTACTCCCAAAACGGTGTTGCTGAGGCCGGTATGTGTTGAATGTGAAGCAAGCCTGGCTGCTCTTGGGACCTATACTAGCCCCTGGTTTCTCAGGCCAGGTAATTCAGCCAGATCTCTTTGTCAACATCAATATATGCCTTCCCTGCTCAGCTGCAGGCTTTCAGTCCCCTGATTGTGCCTGCTGATAGAAAAAGAAAGGGCTAAGATGAACAAAACTGGAGGAACCCAAAGACAAGGAGCTGGTGACTGCTGTAAACTTAGTAGTTCACTGGTTGGGAGCACTCACCTCTAAACCCTGGAGACACATCTTCCATTTTCATCATTTCTGCAGAGCATGTGCTCCTATATCATGCATCTCCTGGAAGATTTCTTAACAGGGCTATCGTTTATTCTGGAGGTGCTACCAATTTATTTTGAATTGAACTTTCTTCACTTTGTATAAAACAACATGTCTGGAAAATGTACTGGAGACGGCATGTGCTATTTTCTAGCTAACTATCATAACTAACAGATTTCTCACTTTTTTTCTCTCTTTATTTCTGATATGTATTTAAGTAATGAACACTCAAGTGTGCTATACCAAGTACTCAATACAAGAGATTGAAAATGCTGCCTTCACCATATTCCCATCTACTTCACTATCTGCAAATCTGCACTTATAACATTTCTTAGAAACATACAGGTTTAAATTTGACCTTTTTCTTCCAACAGTAAGGATTTGCTGCTGAACTGAGTAAGGCATTTTGTTTCCTCCAGATTGCCTGTAAATACAGAACCCATTCTCTTGCCAAATATAATTGGAAATTGTGGATCGTTAAGTTCACAGAAATTCTTTTTCTTACCGTGCTGTTGCTGTATGGAGAAAAATTCCAAAGCACATGGAGAAATACTGTATATTATTCATTCTACATAACTGAAGAGATATAATGTACATGACGCTAACTGTACACTAAAAGTATTTGTGGCAAGAGAAATTATTTATTTGCATAGTTTTAATAGACATATTTAGAATGGTGGTAGTATTGGAAATAATTGCTTCGGCATATGACTGCAGATTCAGGAAGGTTTCTAAATTGATCATAGGATGTTAGGAAAATTCATGCTGGGAGGAACCTCACAAGGTCAACTTACTACTAAATGAAGGGTCAGACCAGGCTATTCAGAGCTTTACCCTATTGACTTGGAAAACTTCCAAGGATGGAGTTGGACAATCTCTCAGGGCTACCTCATCCAGTACTTGTTTGTCCTTACGGCAAAAAAATTCCTCCTCATACTAAGTCTGAAGCCCTTTTGTTTCAACCTATACCCATTGCCTCTTGTCCTCTCACCATGCACTACTGTGAAGAGTCTGGCTCCAACTTCTTGAGGACCTCCTTGTAGGTATCAGAAGACTGTGTCCTCCCTGCAAAGCCGTCTCCTCTCCAGGCTGAACAAGCACCCTTCCCTTGGATGGTCCTCTGATGAACTTGCTCCAATTTATCAATGTCTTCCTTGTTTTAGTGGGCACAAATCTGGGTTCAGAAGTAGAAGAGTGTGAGTAAAAAAGAGTAAACATTTCCCTCAGTCTACTAGGTATGATCCTATTAATGCAATCTAGGAAACTCTTGGACTGCTTTGCTGCCCACGCACATTGCTGGCTCCTGTCCAGCTCGCTGCCTACCCAGTGTCGCAGGGTCTTTTAATCAGAACTCAATCCCAGTCAGTCCATCCCCAGTCCATATTGTTGCAAGCGGTGCTTCTTTCCTAAGCTCAAAATTTTGTATTTTTCCTTGCTGCATTTCATAAGGTTCTTATAATTCCAGCCCTGCAGCCTGTCAAGATCTTTCTGAATGGCAGCCCTGCCCTTAAGGTTATCAAGGATGCTAGAGTTCGCTACCCTTCTTAGGAAGATTCATAACACTGAAGCTAATGATTTTACGTCCCATCTATGCTATTTGAGGTGGAAATGCAGAAAACAATATGTCAGAACAGCAGGAAGAAGGATAACAGTACATTTGAAATAACAAACATAAAACAAACACGTGCATAGCTGCAGTGAGCAGCTGGACCATCCTCTATTGGCAGAGTAATTGTGACAATAAGTGAATGGAAAACTAAGATAAATTATTACAGAAAAAAAAGTTCAGTTACAAGCAAAATTATATCCCTCAGACAATATGCTTTCTCTATGGATAACTGCTCCTTTTATAAGCCTTTTTCACTATTCACAATTCAATTTGGACAGTCTGTGAGGAATCTAATATTCTCATTTCTCAAAAGAGAATTCTAGGAATTCATTTGTCTTGCAGCCATTAGATAACAAAAGGAAAAAAATAAAACAAAGTAAAAGAAATTTGTAAATGACCATTCATTACACATGTTAGTATCTGTGTGTGAAAGTATTCACATACTTTAAAATAATAAAGCTACAGATATGTTTATAGCAATATAACAAAATGAATGTATTGTATTATCATCTGATAATTTAAGCAACATTGCCATTTCAGTCCATCTGAATGGCCTACAGATTATTTTCTCCTTGAAGTAGTCACAAGAATTTGATACAGAATTAAAAATGAATGAGAAAGAAAAAAGGAAGATGAATTTGATGAAAGAAATGCCATGTATTAGCTTGAGTTGGTTAAAGAAGATTATTAAACTGAGAAAAGTGGCTACCAAACAGATTGTTTTGGATGATTCACTCTCAAATAGGGTAACTGGTATATCAGAGCTGATAGTGATATGTGTGGACAAGAATCAGCATCTGCTAATCTTAGTATTGATGCAGAAGTTTATGACAGGCTTTCTCATCAATTCTTTTATATATGAAATAAAGTTTTATGCATTTTGTGAAACTTAACTGATTGCTGCTTAAATCTGATATGCCAAAGAAACTATACACTTGCAGGTGCTGAGCTAGGGTCCTGAAACAGTAACTAAAGGAGCATTCAGTAGAATTATTTTGAATTCATATGAATAGAATTTTTAAATCACTAACACAGAAATATAATATCTTGGCTAAATATAAGAATATGGACAATATTAAAGAAACTAAAAGCAGAGAAAAAAAATCTAGTGAAATACAAACATTAGGTAAGTTCAGCAAAAGATATCCTGATAAAACAGCTGATCTCCTCTGCAAAAAGAGGTTTGAATTGATAATCTGTGCTAAGAAAGACAAAAGCAGCCCTCCTTGTGGTATGAACAAGAGGTACTTTCCATTCTTCATAGACTTCATGATGTGTTGGTCATAGCATTGCTTTGTCTTTTTAAAGACATGCATGTATTTCATTTTATTCTTTGATACTGTTTAACAAAAACACTGATTGATCCACTTGATAATGCAGATTATTAGGAAGCTGAGTAAGATGAAAATGAGTGGAGACTGATGAGCAGTTCTGTGTGCCAGCAACAAACAGTTCTAGTTTATAAAAGATAATTGTTCAGGGAGGAGTGGTTTAGTCCAAATGTCAGTCCTTTGGAATGGATCAGAGAGGTTAAACTCAACTGTTTCCCATTCCTATAACCACTCACAGGATCCTTAGAAAATAACTTTTGCTATGTTCTGTTTTCATGCTGTTTTGTAGCTTCTTCCTACAAGAAATCACCAGCAAAGATTTATTTTACTGTTAGATTCACAAGGCATTGGAAAATTAAGGTGCACAGTGCTGAGCAGCTCACTCTGTCTTTTCCCATTTCTGTTGTCATTGCATTTATGAAATTTATCTTTAACTAGATTGCAATCTCTTTTTTTTCTTTTTACTTCTGTGTGCACTAACTACTGCACAAAATTTGCACCAGTATTGTCTGAAGAAGTTAGAAATGCTCTTTGCATACTCGAATCCAAACATACCTGCTGTAGCCAAATATCAATGATTCTCCCTCCCCCTCCTTCTTTCATATAGTATATTACACAAAAGACACATGGGAGTAGAAATTAATTAGATGTTCTATATTTAATTCTAAATCTATCTTATTTGGTCCAGTTCAATGATTTAGAAAAGTGCCAAATGACATTGAATTAGTCATTGGAAATTTCATTTGAAATAATGCATACTTAAGAGTTTAACTGTAAGCAAATGAACCATCAGAAAAGAAATGTAAAAAACAATATGAAAATTGGGAAGAAAAAAAACCTCAACTTGGTGCTCACTTATTTTTAGAAAATGAGAAAATCTATAATCTATGAAGATTGTTATGAACAGATCAGATGTGATTTATTTAGCTTTTTAAAATACCTTTGTTTTATGAATAAAATTCCTCATGTATTTTTTTTCATAAAGAGAACAGGAGGATTCTTTCTGGCTTCCTCTTCTCAGGAAATAAGAGGATATATGAAGGTTTGTTGCTGTTTTTTTTAATTTCTGCAGAGGAAGATAGTATCTCAATGCATCATTCCCTGAAGAAAATACATTCCCTGAGAACTTCTTGTCTTTTGACTTTTAAATACAATCAGTGTTACTGACCTGTAAACTTCCTAGCATCAGGTGTTATAACTATATTAACTGAAAACTTTTGGTGCATAATATTACCTTTATCAGACCTAAGTACCTAGCCAATACCCTGGGCTCTGCAAGCTCTATTTTTGGTTTTGACAGAGAAAATAAAAATAACATCTAATTCTAATTCATAAGGGCTTTGCTTCACGGATTAACTTCCCTTCTTGAGGAGATTTTCTCCCAGGGCTCCCAGTGCACTCTGGCCATTGCTATAATCTAAGAATCTCTCAGAATTACATTCTGCAGCACATGGAACCCTCTCCTCTCCTCACAGGGCACAGAAAGCAGAATTTTCGGCTCTTCCTATTCATCAGGCTTCATTCAAGCTTTATGTTCCTGTGTCTGTTAGGACATCATCAAATGTTCTGAGTTTATATCATCAAATACTGAGTTTACAAACTTATTGTCATTCTACAGAGAATAGTGATTACATTACTTGTTTGATTGTTCACTTGGATTCAAACAGTTGCTCCAGTAAAGTTTATATATTTTATATTACATGCTCACTGAATAAGAAACTGGAATCCTAGTCATCTTCTGCAGAGATAAGTATCTCTGCTTTGACCACAGTATCATTTTCCATTGTCTTTTACATTCAGTAAATGCATAGAATCACAGATAAAATCTGGTACATGCAAAAATTTGCTGCCTATGCTCCTGTCTGGCAAGTGGAATATCTGTCTTCAATTTTACTTGACATTGCCTGAAGGAGCTTGCTTGCTCTTGCTTGCTGTCTGGCCTAATTACTGCTTAATTAAATACACAAAATGCAAGATATCCAGAGCCAGCACCAGAAACGCTCTTCAGAGAACCACGTGTAGCCTAGTGTCTGGATTCAAATCCATGCCAGAAGCCAGCATGATACTTGATTTTATAATACTCTTGTTTGTTCTGGGTGAGAACACTAATTTCCCACCTTTTGACTACTCTGAATGCTACTTATGTACCACTATCTGAAATTCTTCAGAATATATCACTTTTATTCCAGAAAAGAAACAAATTGCAGTTTCTTAACCAGCTTTCGACCAGACTATTTGTTGGCCACTGGCACTGAGAAACGAGTGAAGCTGGAGAGGACTCTCTTGAGGCACATGAAGGAGACTGCGAGGGAACAACAGGAGAAGAGAGAGAAGCAGTGGCCAGTAGCGCTAATTGATGTGCTAATTATTCTGTTCATCAGAGGTCTGAACTATCAGCTGTGTAAGGGCCAAAGTTTTGCCTAATGGCTTATCACAGTGACAACATTTTTAGCTGTCAATGTCAGAGCAGAGCCCTTTTAGCATCTAGGCCTAGTTTGGCAGGGAGATATATGTGACTAAAATTTAAAAAAGGAACCTCTTGGATTCACTTCCAGTTCCTGAGTTAGTTACTCAGTTCCTATAACTTCCTCATGAGAGGGAAGCTGGGCACTTGTATACATCCAGTTGCTCGTGAGCTGTGGATTCAGCATAATGAAATGTCTCAAAGTAGCTTCAAGAACACGGGCTGCTCTTGTATGATACAAGAGGTTGTTATGACAATATGGGAATTTTTGAATTTTAATATATCAGATTTTCAAAGGTTCATGAGTAAATGAGATCCTGCAGCTGTGGAAGATGGTGGTTGCTCAGTCAAAAGGATCTCCCCTTCCGTGAATCACAAGAGGAAAACTTAGGAGAAGGTAATTAAAATACATCTTGCCGGTTGTAGTAAATCTTTGACTAAGGAGGTGATAGAAAATTCTTACTAAAACTGAGAGTGATCGCTCCAAGCATAAAGACAGAATGTTTCACATGAATCAGTATGTGACATGGAAGAATGCTGTCTGCTTGGCAGATTCAATATTGACGGCATGCAAGGTGAACCAGAGCATAACTTTGCAAAGCACACTTTTCACTATTTGGTGCCACTTTTCACCATGAAACAAAACTTTCAATTAAAACAGTCTTTTCTGTAGTGTGACAGTCTTTTGTATAGTGTGAGAATGCGTGACAATGAAATGGCAAGAGATTCTCTCTCTTTTTACAAATGTTCATAGTGGCATTCAGTGAGATCCAACAATAAAAGGTGAAAAGCAATTATGACTTAATTTTCCACCTTGTGGGAAAGTTGAAAAGTAAGAATACTTTTCAGACAAAAATGAGGACAGCTTGGGACCGTACCAATTTGTTCTGTTATGCTGAAAAGTAGCACCTTATCCTCTCTTTTGACAGAGGTAATTGTTAACCGATCTTGGATATGCAAACATGGAAGATACCATTTCTAGTATTTAAATACCTATACAGATTGTTTAGTAAGACTAAGAGTTATGATAAATTTTGGCATATGATTTGTTCCTAAACAAAATGGTTAACTTGTCTGAGCATAAGAAATATCCATACAGCATGTAATCATGTCTGAGGTCCAGCAAGAGGTGATTGAGATTTGTTTTCCTACATGTAGTTCAAAAAAAGCAGCAACACACAGGAAAAAATGGAAGAGTATCCCAAATGACAAATCCTCTATATAGAAAAGATTTGTCACATCCAATCTGATTGTTTCAGAAAAAAGTCTATTTTTTTCTTCTTTCTTTTCTTTTTTACTGAGATAGGAGGAAGATGTTTTAGATGCTTTTTATTTCCTTGCATTATTCATAACTGTATCAGTCATGAATATAAATATAACAGGAAATAAAACATTTCTTCTTATCTAGCTGCACTGGCTCTAAAAGAATTAGATGTAAAATGAATCTGTCCCATTGTGAGGACTGTAAAGACAAGTAAATATCATGTAAGCCATTCACTTCTGTAGACTGCTGAACTTTAAAATAACTCTTAATTTGAAACAGATGAGGACAAATAAATTTAAGTTTGCGGCACTCATGGTGATGTTTGCCAAGCTGTATCCATTTGTGCTCAATGTATGACATCAGCTTTCTTTTCTCAGGTAAGAAAATTATGTGTGGTTAGTCCTGCCTGTTTTGCAGGGGCTAAGTGAAACTGGACAAATGTCACAATCAGAAAAATCATAAATCTGTAATGGCAGAACTAATGCAAGGATTCACAGTTATAAAGTAAATATACTTCTCTACTCTTCTAACGTTAAACAGAGACAAGGTTGTGAGGGACAGAAAAATACTTTCAAATTTTTGACAAAGCTAATCTACATAAAATCTAGTTCAAAAGTAAAATAAAATACACACAGACACACGTGAAAGAGAGGTAGAGATTCTGAATATGGACCAAAAGTAGAAGTGAAACTCACCTCTATTTCAGGCCTTGTCCACACTTTGGTTAAAAAATAAAAAATGAAAAGTTGTCATGCAGGCAAGAACATTTTTCGTTATGAATATTCAAGAAGATTTCTGCCCAAAATGACTGTGTTGGAGACTTCTCCGATCTTTATAGCTTTACTACTCAGGTGATATGATTGGTAGATGAGCTAGTGTGACTCAGCACTCAATATTTTGGCTCATGTCAAAGTGGGGATGGTAAGTCATCTGTTATGGGAAAACTAGAATGTTTACCCCCATGGAGAAGACATATGGTTGAGAGAATAGGTATTTTCTTGATGGCTCTGCTCTGCTACCCCCGAATTTTTGTCTCCCTAAACCTATCAATAAGGCCTATGTCCCTTTGGCAAAGCAATCCTCCTTTGTCTGTTTGTCATTGTGAAGAAAGTTTCTTTTCCTGAGCCATCTTTGTGAGTTTTGTAAAAGGACTTAAATATTAAGTGGTATTTGTATAAATGTTCTCTTGATGGTCTTAGATGTAGCTGATTCAGCGTGTTCCCTTCATCAGTCTTGAGGTTACTTTGGTTCCGTTGCCTATC
>JAUBNY010000002.1:5154364-5170268 GCA_032275445.1 Crypturellus soui | reverse complement strand
CCCTTGCTCTGTAATTCAGTGCTTGTCACACCAGAGGTCACAACAGATTGCAAAGCCATTCTTAACAGAGCACAGTTGTGGAGTTCAATGCATCAGCTGAAAATTGCCTTGGATGGATACGGTTGTAAATTTAATGCAGAATAGAAGAAGCCTGGGGGCATGAGTGGCCAATCATTCCTTCTCCAACGATGTCTATCAATCAGCTTTGCTGCAAGAACGTGTCTTTGTGTGCCTCTTCTCTGTATCACACTATCTTTCATTTGATTACCTTTATCAATTCAACAACAATCAAAGATTCTGCTATGAATATGCTTTTTTATCTTTTTTTTCTGTTTCCCTGAATCTGCAGCTCTCTTCTTAGAGCATCTCAACTCAGATGGCTCAGCTTTGAAGGAAATCTTGTTCTATGTACCTGGAAGTTATCTCCTCCGTAAGGGGTTTTGCAAAACAAAATTTTCCTTCTGCTACAGAAGAGCCTTGCACAGGTCTTAAATAGTCTATGCTCTGCAATAAATTCATTTTGAAAATGCATAGCTATGCTACATAGTGAGGGGAGGCAGGAATTTTACTAATTTGGGAGACAGTTATTGAAAGGTGCTGTGCTAAAGCTGTCTGGGGGATGAGTCTGGAAACTCAGTGTTGAAATACTTAGTAATTAACAGTGCTGATGATATTTTAAATTGGCACTCCAAGCACACTACTTATTATCTCATGTAATAAAAGTCTAGTCACATCTCAGAGATAACTTCTTACATTGTCTATGAATAAGAGCTTTCAAAAATAAATGGGCATTGCCACAGATTTCCATGGTTCTGCTCACCAAGAAAAGAATCGAGCTGAATTTAGCAATTAAAGCAATTAAAGGGCCTGTTTTTTTTTTCCTGCTTCCAGCAGAAGAAATGCTGCTGGAATTAGCAGGATACATGGCACAAAATCAGGCAGAACAAATGTTTCAGTTTGGAAACCTAAAAAAGCGGATTTTTAAAGGAAGCTGTTCTTAAAGACAAAGCTAAAAATCATCTTTGTTCTTCACTAACATGAAAAATGAAGAAAGATTTAAGATTTCTTTCTAAGAAAAAAATCACTTTGCAAAGATAATTACTTCAATATATAGGTAGTAATACTTCATAAAAGTGAATGTATAAATCAACAGATGGAGAAGTTTTAAGAGAAATGGTTCAACACTTATGGAAAACATGAAAATTTAATAATTCATTCATTTTTACACCTTATTAGCATTAAGTTGAACTAAATAAACGCAAAATAAAATGTGATTATTTTTAAAGTATTCAGAAAGATCTGAGTAAAAGTTTTTAAGTATCGTATTGCAGTGTATTTCAAATGCAATTTTTTTTGTTTGAACTTATTAAATATAATGTCCAAATAATAGATATTTAATGACAAGAAAAGATAAGAGATGTACTAAGATTAATTTCCATCTTTTTTAAAATGAGAAGCCTTATATTTCTCTTCTGGAGTAATAGCAATATCAAATCTCAGGCCTTCATCAAATTCATGACACATGGCATGGCATTTGAAACTCCCCTCTCTGTAACACATATGATGATGGGGCAATACTTTTCCAGGTCCTAATCCCCCCTCCCACACACATGCCCCAGTGTTGAAAATGTTCCCTGAAAAGCTCAAAATCAAACAGGAAATGCCAGGGAAAATATATATACGTATATTATATATAACATATTACAAACATATAACGTATAATTAATATATATCATGCAAATGTAATTATAATTACATAATTATATAATTATATAATTATAATATTTATATATTTATATATTTATATATTAAGCCTATATAAAAATAATTATTTATTTTTAATCACAAGACTTTCCATATTTTTTATGGCAGCAGGAGGAAGTACAACTGCAACATTACTTGAGCAACTAAATTTGGAGGCTGCTCAGAAGGAAAGTACCCATAAGAAGAGTTTGTGTACAACAGCTGGAGTTTGGGAAACTTTCAGATAAGGTTAGTGGGAAACCGATGTGTGTTTCTTTAGAAAGTGATGAAAAAAAGGAGAGTTCTTGTGTCCACTCTTACAGCTCAAGGGACTTCTTCAAAATGTCATTTTAACCATTTAGTACAGCCATACTGATCTGAATGCCAGACATGAAGAAAACAACTCTTCCTGGGAAAGTGTTGTAGTCAGCTTGGATGTTGCACAGTCCTGTGTAACATACAGTTTTAAACATCTGAAGCTGACTTAGAAGTTTCAGTTCTTTCTAGTTTAATAGCAAATACTGATAATTGTTTGAGCTGGCAGTCTGGAAACTGAACAAGGCTTTTGGTGAACATATGCCTCCAGGATATGCCAGCAGAATATTTTACTGTCACAATGAATTTTGTTGCCTGTACAGAAAACAAACATGAAAGGGTAGCCTGAGTCAGAGTTGGAGGGTCTCTTTAACTACTTACATTTTATTTTCGCAAATATTTATTTTCAGAAATATTATTACAGAATTGGAAATAAAATGTCTCCCAGTATCTCAAAAGCATTTTTCAGATATCATTCTCAAATGTTTTTCTGGAGGGGGACAGTTGAAGGAAAAAAATAATAGACTATGTCTATTATAGACTATTTTGACAAAGTGTTTTAACTCCTGAAAACCTTTTACATATAAGGTACTTAGGTACCTTATAAGAGAGGATTTCGATATAATCTGCACTTAGAGTACTTATGTACAAAAGCATAAAATGGACCCTCAACAGCCATGCCAAACAATGAAGGCACAGTCAAACTTTTTGTGTTCCTGTCTATTTATTATTTTTATTCCTGCTTTTGAACACACATGGAATGCCCAAGGATTATCAGTACTAACCTCCTTGACGTTTTGTTCTTCTTGGGAGATAGAAGGGATTTTTGAGTCCCCTGGGTCGGTCCGACTCAGGAACATGGGCATGCAGATCGTCCTCTCTTCCATTCTCCTTGGTACTGATAGCAATATGCAAAGAAACAGGAGGATACAGTCCATTAACATGTGGCTCCATGTGTGCTGTCATTGCCAAAACTTTGGGTTTTTCAACAACAGGAAGCCTTACATGGCACCAGATATGCTGGCATTAGGTGGGATTCATGTTCACCAAAGGAGGATGAGAGTCTTTGGTCCTGAGCTAGCAGGGCTCACTGATCAGGCTTTGAACTAGATTCGATGAGAATGGCGGGCATCATCGGGGATGCTGATGATAAGGTGGGTGATGGCACACCATGCCATTCATGACAGCTTAACACCAGGGCCTGCAAAGGATACCTGTGGAGGTAACACAAAAACAGGAGAGCTGCTGAAGCTCACAGTCGAGTTGCACTTACAGCTGCCCCAGCTAGAAAGAGAGGCACGTTGGGAGCCCAGCTCAAATGCCTCTGTGTAAACACATGCAGCATAGGTAATAAACAAGGGGAACTGGAGATGTGTGTGCAGTTGCAAGGCCATGATCCCATCCCCGTTATTGAGACATGGTGGGACTCTCATGCTGTCATGACTGGAACATGGCCATGGATGGCTTTAGGCTTTTTGGGAAGGACAGGCCAGGAAGGCAAGGTGGTGGAGGTGCTCCTTACATGCAAGATCAACTAGAATGTATGGAGCTCTGCCTAGGGTAGGAGAAAGTGTGGGTTGAGAGCCTGCGGGTGAGGATTAAAGGGCAGGTCAACAGGGGTGACACTGGTGGGTGTTTACTACACCCCACCCTGATCAGGAAGAGGAAGTGGATGAGGCCTTCTGCATGTAGCTGCAAGTAGCCTCACGATCACAGGCCCTGGTTCTTATGGGGGACTTCACCAACCCTGATGCCTGCTGGGATAACCACACAACTAGGAACAGACAGTCCAGGAGGTCCCTGCAGAACATTGCAGATGATAGATAACTTCTTGATGTAGGTGGTTGATGAACCAACAAGGGGAAGGGCACTGCAAGACCTGATACTAACAAACAAAGATGGTCTAGTTGGAAATGTGAAGGTTGGGGGTAGTCTTGGCTGCAGCAACCATGAGCTGTTGGAATTCAAATCCCGTAAGGAAGAAGCTGGACAAGAAGTAGGATTGCAACCCCGGACTTCAGCAGAACTAACTGACCTCTTCAAGAACCTACTGGGAGGAATTGCCTGGGACAGGTCTCTAGAAGGAAGGGGAGTCCAGGATAGTTGGCTAATATTGAAGCACCACCTTCTCCAAGCTCAGGATTGGTGCATTCCTACAAGGAAGAAGTCAAGCAAGGAGGGCAAGAGATCTGTGTAGATGGGCAGGGAGCTCTTGGGAAATAGATCTATCTTACAAGATAGAGGGTGATGACAAGAGAAGTTTTGTATAACCAAAGGTCTTAATTTGTCTGCTTTAGACACCCCTTCTTTTTATAAAAAGTTTTTTTTTTTTTTTTGCATACTCATATATCAAGTAATATCCAAAAATGAGCAATGGGAACATGCTATTTTCATTCTGTACAGTTCAGCTTCAGACCAAATGCAGTCTCAGTTTCTTGTAGGTGAAAAAATTATTTTAGCAAACAACTGTCCTGCTGGGGAAATGAGTACTCTGCCTATATCTAAAACTATAAATACTATTCCATAATAAAATACATTTTCACAGATACATGAATTCTTCAAAATGGAATCTGGGCTAATCTTTAGATTAGATTTATTGACTCTTAAGATTCATCTTTAGAAATTACTCTAGTAATTTTAGAAATATATTAGATTCAATTGCCTAAATTAGTTTTGCAATTTTTAAAATACTTCATCTAAAGACTGTCTAAAGACTGTCAGAAGAACAAAACCATTTATAATAATTCTAATTTTAAACATGATCAAATTTCAGATTTGTGTATTCATTGTACATTACTGATAATGAAAATTATTATAACTAGGAAATGAGGAGGCAGAGGATATAGGATATGGATGTAAAAGAAAACTGAGTTGTTCTTCAACACACATTTCCATATTTGAAATAAATTAAGAGGTTGAAAAGCCTTTGATAATGCTTATGCTTTTGTTCACTTTGAACTATATTGTATTCCCTTCCAGAATGAAAGTTAAATTCTGATGCCATGAACCACTAAAATCTATTATAAAATAGTGATACTTAAGAGACTATTTATAGTCACAGTTAGACCGCACTTTATTATAATACTCTTGCTCCTTCTTAATTTAGAGTATTATAAACACCAAGAAGGTGTTTTGTTTCTTCTTAATTTAAACACCTTCTTGGTAGGAGTGCGTGCAACCTGCTGACTTAGTCAATCCAAGAGACCACAGTTCACACCAGCACTGAAAATACTGCAGCTGTAAGCAGAGATGGACTCCTTTACAATTTCAAGAGTACTGCTTATATCTCATATTTAAAATACTTTTGTTGCAAGGAACACACTACAAGTGTAGAGAAGAAAGAAAAGCACATTCCTTTTGGAAAACATCAAGTTGGATGGTTTCATCACAGGGTATAAGGAGAATATAGAAACAAATTTGATGTGTTTAGTAACAGAAATGAAGCTAAAATTTATCTTGCCACTCTGTTCCTTTAAAATATTCAGCATTAGAACATAATAGAATATATTCCAAAATTCATAGGTTTTCTCTATTTTTTTTCATGTTTAGTTCCAGATACAAAGAATTCTGATGTCCTTACTTTTACTCAGAGACAAGTAGGCCTAGGATGTGCTTATCAGAAGGACTAGACCCTGCCAAGACTTCACTTCTTTAAGCTTTGAAATGCCTGAATCCACACTGAATATTCTTCTAGTTGCTAGAGACATCAAGGAAGAAGAGAGAGCGCTTTGTTCCACTTGGAGTTCTTTGTATTACAAGAGGAAGGAGAAGGCTTGTTTGTTCCACAGAGAAGCTTTGGATACATTATTTTTAAGGTATTTTAAGAGTGAAGGTGTTCTCCTGATGTCTTAAAGAGAATGAACGGAAGGAACAGTCTTGGCCACCACAAGGAAAAGAATTGCAGTGCTTTCCTGAGCGTCTCAAAGATACTTGCCAATCGGCATCTAATCTGCCAATTAGATTTTGTGTAAGAATTTTCTTGTAAGTGATGCTTCTTGCCTTTCCACTGCTGAGTTTTTCAGAAGCATAAACCTGTTTTTATAACTCCTCTTTAAGCAGTAGAAAACTAGGTTGTTCATACAGGGTATAAAAACTACAGAAAATCAGATTATTTGTGACCAAAGGATAAACAGTTAGTACCCTTAATACTGATTTCATGAGCTGGAGTTGCTTTCTCCAGGAAGTAATATATGCTCACAGGGCCTTGGAGCGATTCCTTCAGTATTCAAATAAGGATGGAAAGTGTCATTGTATGACAATGTAAACATTTTTCTGTCAAACTTCCTATAGCTTCATTCCTTCACTGCACAATTTAACAGTTATAAATCATAGGAAGCATTCTAACCTTCAAAGCCTTTACAGGTATGTCGTGTGAAATTCCTTAATTCCTAAATGTAAATAATACAAACTATTTCTGTATTTCATATGGGATCTGCTAACTCTCCTGCCCTTTGTCCAACTTCATAGTGTTTATCTTTTGATTCCCTTGCGAATCAAGGAAAGAAACAGTAACAAAGAATGAGGCCTGGAGAAGAGGTTGTGATGGGATGTCAGTCTGTGGCAGTTAGTGTATCATTCCGCTCTGGAAAGGCTGATTTAAATAGACAGGTAACACTAGCTGTTGATGCTAGTCTTTCCACCATCTTAAGTGACAAACAGGTGGGCAATGGATCTACTATTCATGAACTCTGTGACTAGCTTTTATGTTTTGCAATCTGTGCATTTCCAAGCAGTTCTTTCAAAAGAGAAAAATGTTATACAAATGCCATACTAAGAAAATGTCAAGAGCAAATTCTAGCACAAATAAGTTAAGAAACACAAGCATTAATATTCTCTGCATTTTTTGGTGGTCATCTAATTGTCATCTGATTAAGTGCACTAGACATATTGGCTATAGGATGAAAGAGAACAATATAATGAAAGAGACTGTATAATTGTCAGAGTTTGAAGGTATGGGGTGATCAAGGTAGGGGACCCATGATGCTAGCTCGTGTTCTAGCTAGCAAATGCTAGCACAGTGTTCTTCTAAGGATGTTTGCCAAATTACTAGCAGGTTACATGAAAGTGATAAGCTGCTGCATTCTTGTGTTGCTTGGCTAAGACCATATTGCCTGTTTTCCAAAGTATCTTTTTTCTGATCCACAATTGTGCCGAGTACTTGCAGCTTCAAGTGAAAGTGATTGCCTGTTGGTAGTTAATCTGAAAAAAATATTTTGTCCTCAACAGAATTTATGGTGAAAAAGTCTGAAATAAAATAGTCTGAATTAAATAAAAAGATGGTGTGTTGCATGAATTTACAAAAACAAATTTATTTTAATTAAATATTTTAGTTTTCTCTGGATGTAGAAATTGTTTTTACATGAACTAACAGATAACTTTTTGATCAAAATATATTTGTTTCAACAAAAAGAACATTTTTTTCTTCTTTACAGAAAAATATATCCTTAGAAAAGCAGTATAAGAGGAGTATCTCTGGGACATATCTGCTAGAATAGCTTTCAAAACATTGCAGAGAATATCTCATTTTCTTTCTGCAAAATACCTGCAGGGAAGATATTTATATTACATTACAATAGGAGAATTCCCTCCATTTTATTGATCATTTTGTTTCTCTCGAATCTCATGTGAATAGCAATGTTATTCATTGAGGAGCCACTTGTAATCTGCATGGGAGAAAAACATCCATATTGCAGAAGTATAAAGGCATTGAAATATACTGATGGCCTTAACAAACAGGTTCTGCTGACTAATTTAGAAAGGCATAAAGGCATTTCTCTCACTTGTCGTGAATGTGCATTGCATACATTTTTTTTAAAAAACAATAATCAGAATCATAAATATGTTGATTATAAGGGAGTTCTGAAAGTTACCTAGTATAACCTTTCAATTGATGCAAGGCTAATGACAGGAAAATACTGTAGTTGTCAGGTCATTAGGAATATTTTAATTTGACTGTTCCTGCTTGACTTCTAATTTCAGAGATTTCCAAACACTTCTAGGCCAATAAGAGGTTAAAAATTTATATATATATATATATGTGTGTGTGTGTGTGTAAATACTAGTAGAAAACTTGAATAACAGGAGAGAATAGAACTCAGATTCTACTTTGCCAAAAGAAAATCTTCTTCCGTGTGGTAGAAAGGAGGGAAGAAGTAGACAATCTTGTAATCATTTTCTGATCAGATTCTCACAGAATCGACACTTTCACTTCTCACTTTTCACTTGATGTCTTTTGTGTGATTACTGCAGAATGAGGCCACTGATCCATAATATATGAAATTTTCCATGCAAATTCTACTTTAAAAATGTAATAATGAAAGTTGCACATCAAGCAAACAGTATTTGTGAAACATACAACATTGATAGATATAAAATAGACTTCATTGTCTACTGTTAATATCGTCATTGTTGTTATGTTAATATTTTTCTGTAGAATCACAGAGTCACAGAATGGTTGAGGTTGGAAGGGACCTCCAGAGATCATCTAGTCCAACCCCTCTGCTCCAGCAGGGACTCCTAGAGCATGTGGAACATGGTGGCATCCAGATGGGTTTGGAAGATCTCCACATCACCTCTTACCCTCACCCTACTCCAGCTCAGTAGATATTCAGGAGAATGCATGGAAAGATCACTTACAGTTCGACTTTGTGTGCCTTCTACATATTAAAATAGTGCTTAAGACAAATGTTATGAATAACTAAAACAATTTCAACATAATTTAAAAAAAAAGAAAAATCAAACAGCGGTGCTTTGGAGTGGGCCTACCTGCTTCATTCCCTTTCTGAGATAAACTGATAGAATTGCATAAACTGATGGAATGAGAATTGAGAATTGAGAATGAGAAAATTGAGAATTGAGAATTGAGAAAAAATACACTGAAAAGCAGAAGGAGGAGAACAAGAGGAAATAAAGTGGGAGGTGAAGGCACCAGGGTGGGACCCTGCTCGCAGGGAAACCCATGTTCACACAGAGCCTGAGGACAGACATCTGGATGGCAGTGATGGAAATGACCTTGCTACAAAGTAGGGACAGCAACAGCTCTCAAATAATGCAGGCAATGTTGTAAACAAGGACCATGTTTACCTTCCGATTGCATAACTCAGAATAATTCTACCTCCTTTCAATAATATTTCACAAAAATATTGAAAAAGTTTTGGGGAAATGTAAAGCAAATTAAGAACATTTCTTTGCAGCCTCTAAAACTCTAAATAAACTATGAAAATCTAATAATTTTATCATTCCTAACCTGCATTTTTAGCCTTGTTTTACCATCAGACCTTCTGTCTCTGTTTATCCTCAGTCCTACTCCCCCTGTTTACTCTTGGTCCTACTCCCTCTCTTTACCCTCTGTCCTATTCCCTCTGTTTACCCTCAGTCCCACTCTCTTTACCTTCGGTCCTACTCCCCATGTTTACTCTCAGTCCTGCTCCCCCTCTTTACCCTCGGGCCCACTCCCTCTGTTTACCCTCAGTGTTTACCATGAGTTACACGAAAGGTCCTAGATTTAGGAAAGCAGGTGAGAAGACTGACAACTGTCTTGGGAGCAGGACTGAAGCAGTATGCAGAATGTGCAGCCCAAGGACACGTGCTGAACCATGAGGAGAGCAGGAGCTGTTGAAGAGCTGTTTATTAATTGAGCATCATTATTTTCCTGTGCACTGAATGCAGAGGGATTCCCACAGAATAAAACAGCAGTAGGCAATCATGTATTGAAGATAACCAGAGGTCATTCAGAAGGGGTGAGGGATCATTTTCTTTTGTAATTATTGAAGGAGACTTTGAAAACCACGTGAAATTGGAGTGTGCTTCAGGCATTGAAAGGGCTCCAGCCTACACTCTAATTGATATTATTCAATTGTATGCTCTTTTGTGCCTCAAAGCTGTCAGAATGTAATTAGTTAAAATAAATGGATGAGGTTTCTTTTTTTTTTCTTAAATTTATATAAGCTATTATTTGATGTAATTGTTCACAGCTCACAACAGCTGTGAATCCAGTTAGTCTGCACTTCAGCCTACATGAGACTTGCATTTTTTTCTCTGTCTAATAGGTGACCTTGTTTTTATCAGATGACTTGAACAGTAAACTATGGAGAATTTACTACTCCTTGCAGACACTTGGCTGCCTAACAAAAGGCAAAACAGACAACTTTCACAACAGAGATTCTTTTTTTTTCTTTATGTGCTATTCATGTTAATCATTCCTTATCACAAAATATATTCTTCAGGCTGAGGAAGAAAGTAATCTAGTTATTCTGTTATTCCAATCTTCTCTCTTAAAAGAAAAATAACAGTAGCAAAAATCCCATAAATCCTGCTAAAGAAAACAAGGTCATTTCTCTCTATACACTCTGTAGAGGCAATATTCACAGGCAGAACAGTTCATAGGGTTCAGTAGTATGCTGTATATGTATACATGATCTCTCTGTTTAAGATGACTTTTTTTATTCAAAATAAAATTAGCAGCTAATAATATTTATCTAACATGTATCTATTTTATGTATCTGAGTTTTATTTACAGTTTCTTCTTCCAGCTTTCTGTAACAAATACCACAGAAAATTCTTAAATTAGGTCCGTGAGTTGTTATGCTCCACATAGTTACCAGATGATACTTTCAGTTTACAGAATCATATTCAAACAAATCTAGAAAATTTTAGACTGGAAGAGACATGAGAGGGTCATTGAGTCCTACCTCCTGCTCAATCAGGGCTAAGTTCAAATTTATCTAAGATCTTGCCTGATCACGCTTCAAGTATCTCCAGAGATGTGTATTCTCCAACCTCTCTAAGCACTTGTTCTGGTGTGTTCCTGTTCCACTATTTTCCAATGAAAAATTATTTTTCAGTCTTGTCCAACTGGAGTTTCCATTGCTGTAACTTGTCTCCATTAATCTTCCACTGTCATTGTGCATCCTGGAGGAGAGTCTGTCTCCATCTTCTCTGATTCCCTTGGGTAAAGGAAGACTGCAGTGAAATTCTGCACCACCTTCTTTCCTGTCATAACAATCCCAGCTCCTTCAGCCTAGTCACAATAGTTAAATTAAAAAGGCATATCAAATTTGCACATATCTGTTTCTGCTTTAACATTTTGATAAACAGAAACATGAAAGAAAAGTTATTATGATTGTCAAGGACTAACTGTGGAAGGACTTTTACACAGAGACAAAAAGCAGTGTGTTTGCTAGTGAAATCAGCCTCTAATAAATCACAAATCCATATTAAAAAAATCACAGAACTTCTAGAAGAGGTCAAAGTTATTTACTAGCTTAGCTCACATCCCACTGGACTGTAAATTGTAAATACTAGTGACAAGAATAGTAGTATTTCAAACATGACAGATGAGAGATTCTTAAAGATATTATGAGGAAAGAAAGGAAAATAAAAAAAATCATCTGTAAACATATTTTGATGAATTATTCTTGACTTTATAAAAAGAAGCAACTTGTTTTAACAAGGGAATTGTAACTGAATTTATGTTTTTTATGATTAAAAATATATGGGTATCTTGATTGTGATGACTGAAAATAAAATTCTCAGTAGCCTTCTATTGATAGTGAGAGGATCTATGCTAGAAATAAGAGCTACCTTATTTATTTAAGATTGCCTGACATGTGAGCATATAACGTGGATGGGAAATGTTCTGTTAATGTTTCTTTTCCTGGTAATACAGAAAGAAACCAAGGTAATAAGGAAGGCTGTTTTTCAATTACTTATAAGCAAAATAAAGGTGATTGCAGTGAGTAACCACAGCCATATCCAGGTAACAAATGGCTGCTATGAGTGCCGACCAGGAAGTAAATTATGTGCAGCAACAGTGTTTCCAGACTGGAAAATTGCCTTGCCAGGCAAGCACAAATTTACCAGCACAGTCTCAAACAAAATGAGCTATCATTACTTGGCAGCTAGTCCAGTTTGAGGCTCACTAACAATCACACATTGGTGCGTGTACCCTCATTCACTCCAACTGCAGATGCCTTAGGCCCTACAACCTGTTGTCTGACTCTAAAGCCTAGCACTTCAATCTCCCTGCACACATATACAGGGAATAGAGAGTCTCCTCTCCCAGAAAAATAGCTAGAAATGGAGTTTTTCAAGCTACAGGTAAATGAAAACCAAGGCTGATGTGGGTCAGTGTTGTCCCACTTAAAGCGGGGAGTGCCATAGCACAGCCAGCCGGTCAGAAGCCTCCCTCACCTGTCCATGCCCAGTGGCACAACACACGAGCAAAGAGGCTTAGAGATGGCAGCCAGGTTGAACCAAGAGCCCAGAGCATCAGGCAAGTCTGTAGTGAGGGCCAAGGCCAAGACAGGAAGTCAGTCTGAAGGTCTGTATCAGGATCAGACCTGATAACAGCGGTCAGACACAAAGCCAAGTCATGAGGCAGGGCTGAGGTCAGGCCGGGGAAGTCCATGGCTCCAGGTCAACATCAATGCTGTTCATGACCAGGAGGAGACAAGGCCATGGATGTGCTGTACTCCTGCAGGGGAGCTCACTGAGGAACCATGCCTGAACCTAAACGGGACTTCTGAACTTACTCAGGGAGTAGAGGCCCGAGGTGAGGCTGGTCAGGGCCAATAAGGCTTATGGGGGCAGCTGAACTAGAGACCTTCAGAGATCCTTTCTGAACAGTATGTCTGTTTCTTCAGGCAATGAATGCTTTACTGGGGATAACAGGTTCATAACCGAAGCCACAGTTCTCCCAGTCTGTACAGGAGCCGTGAAGCAAACCAGAGAACAAGATTTCTCTTACCTTCTTTTTCTTCTCCCAAGGTAAATCGGGAATAGAAGAGATCCTGCATAATCTCATTTTCATAAAAGGAATCTGATTATGAAAATGGTGAATGCTTGCTAATGCAATCAACAATTCTAATATGTGTAATCTTAGCAAACAGACCTGACAGAAGGTTCTTTATTATGTAATGCTTTAAGCATACATTCCTCTTCAATGTTCAGTATTCCCATAATCTTCGCAATATATTTTCTGACTTCATTGTATTTTCTCTTTAATTTTTCTGTAAATCAAAAGCACTTGGCTATCCAGTAGGCAGAAAAGACAGAAATATCAAAATCATTTTAGAAATACGAGTGGCAAGTAGAAATAGGAAATAGAATAGAAAAAAAAATAGAAATATGAAGAACCTTTTAAGGCATATAGGATAATAAAAGTTTGGTTTCAGCATAAAAATGATATACAAAAGACAAAACAAACACCTCTAAGTGATCAACTGCTCAAAACTGAGAGAGAAGAAAATGAAAATGAGTGATGAGATGTGAAAGACAGATCTTCAATGATGCATTAAAAAAACTTCTATAATGAGGGGCAGAAAGGGAAACACAATGTGACAAGCACGTTCAGCACTATGTGAAAATGGAAGTATGCAAGAGAGATGTTAGTGAAACCAACCATGCTGCAAAAATGAACTAATGCAATGAGAAGCAAAAAATACAAGAAACAAAATAGAAAAAGAAAGTATTTTAGGAGGAGATATACAAAATATAAAAGGATGTATAAAAACTAACATTTGTGTAAAAGTGAAAAGCAAAATCTGAAACAGCATCAGGTAAACAGGAAAGGGCACAACTGAAAAAATTATAATGCAATGCAAATGAAATGAGAATAATCTCAATGAAAAGGGAAAAGCATCACCTTATTTCATATTTTGTCTCACACCTCATTCTCTGTATTGTTTTCCCAGACTGTTGTTTCCTTTCATTAATATCACATTATGAATATTTTTGCTTTCATTTCCTTCTGATTACACATTTTTCTTTATTACACATCAGTCTAAGGTGTGAAAAAATGAAAAAGCTGTAACGATACAAAAAGACACATATGCTTTGAAAGTTAAAATGAAATGGTGCAAGATAGTAGCACATGGAAAATAAAAGAGGCAAGAATATCTGCAAGGGGAAGAGAATGCATGCAACATGAAAGTGAGGCTAGATACTGAGCTACAGGGAAAAAGAGCATAAGATAGGATTGAAAGTGCATACTGAGTTTAAAAAGAATGAAACTCTTTAATGATAATGAAAACAATCCTAGTGAGATGTGCAAATTGAGAACTCCTTATGAACTGTAAAAGCAGCCTGCAGTTAAGAATATGCAAAAGGAGTGAAAAAGGAAAACCTGAAAAAAAAATAACAAAATGTTGGAGAAATGGATGATATGAACAAAGATACATCTTGTAGATACAGAACAAGAATACACATCCTCATGAGAACACAGTCATGAGTATAAAAATGCAACATAAGCAATGCAAAAGGACTTGTAAAAGGAAAAGATGTAATAGTATTTTAAAGAGAAGTAGAGAAGAAGATGTGAGTAGTGAAGCTACATAATGAAATGCGTAATAGACGCATCCACATTAAATAGGGAGATGCAAAATTCTGAGGTAGGTAATGTCATATATTAAAGACAGTGATGTATAATGAAATAAAAACTGTGACCAGATTATTGATGTACAAAGGAAAATCTAAACAAGATACAAAAGGGAAAATTCCCTTCTGAAAAGAGAAATTCATAAGTAAATGCAAAAATGAAAATGAGTTAACTGATACAAAAAAGAAAAGCATAGGACTATTCAAGATCAGAAATGTGTCATAAGATATAAAGTCTGAAACATGTCACTAGAAATAAATCAAGCTGCACAGTGACATGCATTGGGGAAAGTGCAGAAATATCTCTGAAAAGGAAAATACAGAACAACATGCACAATCTGAAAGAAGTAATGAAAAGGAACTGTGAGAATATGCAAATAGGAAAATATATAATAAGACCTAGTCTCCCCGAAAGTTTCAAAAAAATACAAAAAGGGAAGTTCTTTATGTAATATATAAATAAAAATTTAGTATGCAGTACAGAAAAGTAATCTGCAATGGAGTGAAACCTTATAAAATTATAATGAGCTAATAAAAAGAGTATATTTATTGAAGTGAAAAGGAAAGACAGGTTACTCAGGTGTAAAAAATTGAAATTTACTTAGAAAAAAGATGTTAATGAAAATTATGCAATAAATTACAGTTTAAGTGTATCATGAGTTGTAAGAAATGAAAAATATGAGAAAAAAAGCAGAGAGAGATATGAAACCTAATATAGAAAATACTATGCATAATCGGTAATGAGCAACAAGAAGGAAACTAATAACTGATAGTCCATGAAATTTCTAATTAGATCAAAAATAAATAATGAGAGCAGAAGCAAGCAGTGGAGTATAAAAATGAACATGCACTGAAAAAAATATCCAAAATTCTAAACCAGAAGTGACATGTAAAAAAAATTCATATTGAGAATCAAAAAGATTGGGAGAGATGGGAAAATGAGAACTTGTAAAAGGATTTGAAATCAGAAATGTGTGATGAAATGAAAGATTGCAATAAGCAATGAAATAACAAAACCTTAGTGAGTGATGGCTTACAAAACCAAGAATGCATCTCAAGATCAAAGAGAGAAAATGAAATAAGATGCAAAGTCAAGTAGTGAGTTATATGATGCACTAGAGAAAATTCAATAGGAATTATGAAAGATTAAATGTGTGGTGAAATGCTAAAAGGAAAATCCATAACAAGTTGTGAAAAATCACAGTGGCTGATGAGAGGCAAACCTTCAAATGTATAGTGCAACATGAAAATTGAAATCCACAATAGAAGTCTTGAAAATAAGTAAGGAATTTGTAAAATCAGAAATATAATAAGAGTGGATAAAAATCATTCATAACTTGCAAAAAAGGCTTGTGATGATACAAGAATTGAAATGTTAATGTAATACCACATGTGAATCATAGAATCATAGAATCATAGAATCATAGAATGCCTAAGGTTGGAAGGGACCTCTAGAGGTCATCTAGTCCAA
>JAUBNY010000002.1:5138502-5154264 GCA_032275445.1 Crypturellus soui | reverse complement strand
ATCAGGTCCCCTCTCAGCCTTCTCTTCTCCAGGCTGAACAGGCCCAGCTCCCTCAGCCTCTCCTCATAGGGCAGATGCTCCAGGCCCCAAAAAGCCAAAAAGAAAAAGCCAAAAGAGCTAAAATAGCTGAAATGCATAAAGGAATATGGAAACGGAAATATCTAATGAAGAATGAAAAAGCAAACACATAGCAATACAGGGAAAAATTGTAATACAAAAATGGCCTTTGTGGCCAAGAAGGCCAATGGGATCCTGGCTGCATCAGGAGGAGCGTTGCCGGCAGGTCGAGGGAGGGGATCCTGCCCCTCTGCTCAGCTCTGGTGAGGCCGCACCTGGAGTATTGGATGTAGTTCGGGCTCCCCAATGCAAGAGGGATGTGGTGCTTCTAGAGACAGTGCAGCAGAGAGCCTCGAAGATTAAGGGGCTGGAGCATCTGTCAAATGAGGAAAGACTAAGCGAGCTGGGCCTGTTTAGCCTGGAGAAGAGAGAATTGAGAGTGGATCTTATCAACATGTACAAGTACCTGAGGGAAGGAAATAAAGAGAATGGGGCCAAAGTCCTCTCTGTGGTGGCCAGCGGCAGAACAAGGGGTAATGGGTACAAACTGAAACACAGGAAGTTTTTCTTTACAGCGAGGGTGACAGCGCTCCAGAATCGGCTGCCCAGGGGCGTTGTGGAACTGCTGTAGCACAACATGTTGACCTGCAAGAACTGAAGCATCTTCAGCAGTCCAAAAAGTCTAAGTTTTGAAAAGTGTAGGTTTGTCGGAACTGAAACGCAAGAGACTCTGAGTGGGAATTTATTGAGTGTAAAATGGCATGTACTTATTTGCATATACTATGTGTATTGCGTGCATTGAATATATTACTTGTATTTATTTTAATGATAAATTACCAGCTGTGGTGGGGCTATTTCTCCCTTTCCCTGTTTGCTCCACTTGACTCCAATGAAACCGAAGAAGCGTTTGAACCAGATGCACATTTGTGCTGCTGGCATTTAGAAAGAAGCCATCTTAAAGTACCAGCTATATTTTGCGTGGCATCATTTGTGTGTGTGATTCCTAGGAACCGGCTCCGTGAGCAGAGGACACTGGAGCACAACCGCTTGAGAATGTTGCTTCTGGTACAACAAGGCCACTGCACTTCTTCCCTGCAGAATATTTTCATTTGTGCCCAGGCCCGTTTGTGCAGATGAATTTGTCAGGTACAGGTCTACAAAGAATTAGACAGCAGATACACAGTGAACTTGGGAATATCAACAGTGCATATAAACTTAAGTGTTTAAAGAGAAAAGAAAAAAATTACATGTCTTTGCTACTTTACCACTTCCTCAGTCCTGTCAAGCAGCATATGTATGGTTAAATTCCCTGAGCAACCACAATCCTTGGCCTTGGAGCACACTTGCAAGCCTTGTGAGAATGATCTATTTCAATGTGAGGGTTGGGCAACTTCTAGACACCTTCTGGAGTGTCTCCATCCATTAGCCTGTGACCTTGTCTTTGACCTGTGAATGTTTATCATTAAAGGAGCCATGTTCTCCAACGCATACTCCAAAGGCAATGTAATGTCTGCATCATCACACACCCCAACGATCTTTCCAGCACACAGAAAACTCATCTTTTCAAAAACGCTGCAACACAGGCGTGATGCAGATCGCATTCACATTTGAGGCCAGTCACCCCAGCAGGACGCCTACAGAGGGAAACATTTGAATCACAGAGAGGCACAAGATGTGGATCACTCGAGACTCACTCCAGGGAGGCTGCATACGCAGCCTCAGGAAGGTTGGTAACAGGTTTCACCTCAATGATGATGAGGAAAAAGCCTCTGTTCTCTCAATCTTGGCCAGCTCTCTAAAAAAATAATAATTTTGAATTTCTTCCTAGGAACTGGCAACTGGCTAAAGCAGAAGGCGGCAGTGCTGCCATTGGCCTCACTTGGGGACTCTCTGTCCATAGTAAAAATATCATCGCATGCCGTGGTATAAACCAGCTGAGTCCACACTTCTGACTATACGTGGGCCGGCCCTAGCATAACAGTAGTGCTGGAGCAAGGTAGCAGCTGCTGTGCAGAGATAGCTGCAAGCCTTCACACATCCCCTTGGTTTAGCATCTGACAGTACCAAGAAGAGTTTATAACTTTGCAACTTCATCATCATTGTAGTGGCTCATCAAGTTTAGCAGCAATGAGATCACCCTGCAACTTCCTTTTTGTCAGATTAAACAAACACAATTCAGTCCATGTCATATGTTTCCTCACCTCATATGTTCTAGGTCTTTTGAGGATCTTTATCTCCAAGAGTTGGCATGTGCAACTAGCTACCTTATCTTATGCTAAATACTATCCCTAGGGTTACTGAAAAGCCTGGAAATAAATGGCACACCTTCTTTCCTTGCAGTCACTTGAAGTCAGAGGGACTGAGGACAACTGATGTGATTGTCTATCACTCCAGTCCACTACCTACCTCCAATCTTGTAACAGGATAGGAACTCTAAGTTCTAGAAATCATCGCTGTTGAAGCTAGGGGCAAGTGTGTTTGAGCAAGTGAGTGCAAGCTCGTTTCATTGCGTCTTTTCCTCTAAAGAGTCAAGTGCTTTGGCATATGCAGTTTGGGAATTTCTTTGGAAGGGAATGGTCATAAAGGGGTTTTCTGATGGAGAGAGGCTGGCAACTCCTACTTTACTCTCATTGCCTCTCCTTTTCTCAGGGTCTGCACAAGCTCAATCTGACTCCTGAATCACACTGGATTTGAAATGTCCAAGCTCTTTCATCTTAGGCCGATTCCCTGCAAATGAGGTACTCCCCATAGAAAACTGTAATCCATACATCTAAACATATAAAATTCCATCTGCAAGAAGATTGGGATTTCTGCAATAAATCTATTTTAAAAACTCTCTGATCCTTCCACTACAATAATCTGCAGGATGCAAAATTTCCACTGGCATTAAACTTATAAGGAAAAGAAATGCTGTGATTAGTGTATAGTGTATGCATTAAAATCATAATGAATAAGATCAGTTGCTACAAGCAGCTGGTAACTTGTTGAGTCAATCTAAATTATTCTTGGAATAGCAGAACACTTAAAAACACTAATATTAATTTGAATGAGAAATAACACAAAAATAAAGACTGTGGCAGTACGAATAATAAAGCTAACCTCTGAAGAGCATAGAGATACTGAATGCACATATGGACTGTAGTGCTTTTCCACAGCATCTTTTCCCTTTATATACTAGGCAGGCATCGTGTATTGTGCCTAGAAAAACTATTAAAACCATGCTCAGTCATCTACAGATTTTTTTTTTTTTAAATAAATAGACATTCAGCCACTTGCATGAAATGGTCCAAGAAGTATTTTCAGGGCTGAAAAGCCAAAAAGTATTGTATGTCTTTCATACAAAATATATATATATATTAAGGTTCGACTTCATAGTAATGATGAATTGCTTGCCCTCTTCGAGAAAACCAAAATATCATTGCAAAATAGTATACTTGTTTTAGTTAAAGCAAAAACAAAGCAAGCTGTCTTTTGGAAGTCTCCCAGTAGGCACATTATTTCTACTGGCAATAAAGTAAGCCCAAATCTTGAAAATACACACCATGCATCACCTCAAAACTTTTGAAAGATGGTTATCATAAATGCTTGTAGCCTTCTATTTTGTTTTTCTTCTGAATAATGGTTTTGTACATCTCCTGTGAGACATTGTTTGAGTGATACAGTACAACTTTACAGTTGGTTGAAAGCTGGAAGATAGTTGCTCTGAGGTTAGAAAAGGCTTCAGAGAAATCTGGAGTGTGGTTGTCCATTGCTGACTGAAATAAATGGAATACCCTCTTATATTCCTCTCTGTTTTAACTTACCGTGTTCCATGAATACAAGGATGTGAGTGAGAAAAGGCTGGTATGAGAGTTAAACCATTAATTTTGGATACACAAGCTAATACTGTTCCAAGTGAACTTAGACTCAGTGGTAAAGATCACTTTCAATCTGATTTAAAACATGTACAGAAGGACTCACTGAACAAGCACAAGTGAAAATCAGAATTCCCTTAAAAGTCATGACCACCACCTTAAACTTTTTTTATACCTAGTAGCCCTTTATTTGGATAACTTGCTAATATTTTTTATGTGCATAAGTAACAAATTAAGAAGTAGGTATACAGTTCAGACAGATCAACACCTTTTTTGTTATAAAACTTGTTTTCTACTATCTACAGTTTGGTAAAACTTGAACCGTTTGGTCAGGAATTCTCTCATCTTGTGTGCTTACTTCATCTTTCTACTTTTCAGCTCATGTAAAACAACCATTTCCAAAACTGGTGTGCCAAAACACAATTTCCTCCTGTGCTGGAAATAATTAAAAACAAACAAAAAGCAAAAAAAAAAAAAGCCCCCCAGACCAACCAACCAAACAAAAAAGCTTTCTTATAAATGGTTCTTTGAAAAGCTTTTGAACATGAAGGAATTACTATATATGCAACAGGGGAGCATTTTTGGCTCTTGAGCCTGCCCAGGTGCATCAAACAGTCCCCTGGACATAAGAAATTGGAAGATCACATACTTTCAAGGCCACAAAATTCTCTAAAGTAGTCCATGCCTTCACAGCCTTACACATCATGCAAACAGCAGGTGCTTGGTAAGCCACATAGCAAATAGGCATTTATCTCACTTCAGCCCTGTGGGACTGAGAAGGGCTTTGCCTGGGGATCCTCCTCCCCACAGGCAATAGTGAAAGTCCCTCAGCTACTTTTCTGCTGCTTCCTTCAATGGCGAAGATAGAGCATATGGGGGAATGCAAAAGAGGGAGATTATTCCTTCCTGTAACAGGAATGGAAATTTCTCCAGAAACAGTGATAGGAACAGAGCATTTATAGCTGCAGAAGGATCAGGTGAATCTCAACACTTCTCTCTCTCCCTAGCAAACATATGGATGGACCAGTAAAATATGACTCCTCATTTTTTTTTTTGCAATTTTGCAGTTTTGCAATTTTTTGTAATAGCAAATTCACATTCAAATCTCCCTTATTCCAAAGAGATGGAGGACTGTACTGTGGCTATACAGGCCCCCAGCTGGCTGATGACTCATATTTTAAAGAGGGCTGAATCCTTTTTAAAAATTCTCCACTAAAGGCTAAAGCAAGAAGTCTAATTACACTGAATGATTTAGCGCACTTAAAAGGACAGAACGATTTGGAAATGACTCTTTTCATAAAATGGCTTTGGAGAACGCGTTTTAAAGTGACTGCTTTTCTAAATGCAAATGTTTGAATTCCTCTGATTACATAACTGAGGAAAAAGAGGCTTTTCAATGACAGACAATATCTGAAGAAATTAGAAAGGACAGAACAGCTTCTTCCTGTATTCCCTTCTAGCTCTCTATTCTGGTTCTAAATACAAATAACCAGTGCCATCACTTTCTTTTTGATGTTCAGCAATTAGATGTCACTCTTCAAAAATAATTTTTTAATGTTAACCTTCAGCCTGTCAATCCTGAAGCAAGGAGCCTCTGAATACTCACATGGAGTTCAGAGAAGCAGCAGAATGTCTCTAGGACCTCTTATTATAAACCCTAACTTGTCTTTACTCTGGCAGGGAAATAACATCCCTTTTATCCTAAATATTGTATCTGATTGCATGGAAAAGTAATGATAGAAAGTGGATTTTTTATTTCTTTTTAACAAAAATTCACATTAAGAAAGTAAGAAAAAAAGCATGATAGTTGTATCTGAGATTTCCCCAAAATACGAGACTGAAATAGCAATTTCATTAATTGCAGGTGAGAGCATCCTCAAGACTGCATCTAGAGACCTCTGCTATGTGTTCCTGGGAGAGGTTTCTGCTGCAGACATCCTTTGAAATCCTCAAAGAAACTGTTAGCTGCACTCATTTGGCTACTACTTATCTCACTGACCCCTCCACTGAGATGTCAATCAAGAAAGGTGGTTTGCAGTCTTTCTTGGAGGTATTAGGAACTCCAGGTATTGGGATCTAGTCTGAATACTTCTCATATGGCTACTCAATACCTGGGCAGCAAGAAAGGACTTGCTGTTTCCAAGTTCGAGAGTCACAGTCTAAGTTTTCCATGGTTCTTTTGCCATCTGAAGATAGTTGCAAAGTTCAATTCATTGTCTTTCTTTTTCTCGGTAAGGATGCATCGGATTAAGTTTTTCCTTCATCAGTCCCTTCAATTCACAACTGTTGGAAGGAGTTAAAGGCAGTCTAGATAGTTTGTGTCTTTTTCCCATGTGTTAGCAAGGCTGTATAATGATAACCACATTTTACCTTCTGTCCCAGTATAGTGAATTCACCTTGGAAGTTGCTAAATTAACAATGTTTTCTCATTGTCACTACATAAAGTAAGGTCGCACAAAAATAAAACACTTATTACAGAATGTTACACAAAAACTGAACTATTTACTTTCCATTTACAGCTGATTACAAACAGGACAGAAAAAATGTCAGGATCTGACTTGTGAAAGCAATCCTTTGTACAATACTTGAATAACACAATATTTTCAGGGAGTACAGTGTCAAAGCCTGTGTTTGTCTGAACTTCACAGAATCATACAGAATGGTCGAGTTTGGAAGGGACATCTAGAGATCATCTAGTCCAACTGGTCTGCTTAAGCAGGAACACCTAGAGTGAGTTGCACAGGATCACGTCCAGGAAGGTTTTGAAAACCAAAGGGAGTCTCCACAACCTCCCTGTTCCATAGCGAGGCTGCCAGAGATCTGTGCCCCCATGGGCAGGAGCAGCAAGGCTGAGCAGGTATTATTTGTAGGCAGCCACACGTAAATCATGCACTGACCTGTGATGGAGTAATAGATAGATTTATAACAGAGCCAGCAACAGCTCCAGCCTGGTCCCTGTGCTGGGAACAAGTCTTGATCTGAACTGAATATGGCTATCAGAAAATAAAAGGTGTGTAGAGGAAGGCAGTTCACATAATAGGAGAAACTCTGAGCCTCCTCTGTCTCTCCTCCAGACCACTCACAGAGAGGTCCCTCTGCTTGCAAGGGGCTGAACACACTTACAGGGATGCACTTCCAAACTGTGGATATGTTGCCATGTAGTTGTACCAGCATGCTACTTAGGCTGATAATGATTTAGGGAAAATTATTATTGGACAGTAAAGGCACTATCACATTAAAGATTTTTTTCTCAAGACAATTGCTCTATAAATAGAAGACTGTACAGTCCACAAATAACAACCCAGATGGCCAAACTCCAAATATAGTCAGAGAAGTGCTGAATATTTCATAAATATCAATGTGTTTGTTTAAGAAAAAGCATCGTTGTTACATTCATAAATATCAACAAAGCAACATCCATACACAGCTACACAAATAAGCTGTGAAAACAAAGGCACATTGCTACTAAGTGTATAGCAGCTCGAAAAATATAAGTGAGGAACTCTCCTTTTCTGAAAGGAATGAAAAAGAAACTATCCATTACTTTTCCACCACTAAATACGGGCAACCGGAGGCCCCTGTACTATAGATTCGGTCACAATCATTGTTGGGAGAGACCCTATGCATATTTATTCCAACAGAAGATATGGCTATCAACAGTCTTTCAGTTCTTATGTGATATTTACCTATTTATTATTCATTTACATGACTGAAGATGCTACCGAGGAAAATGGGGAGATAGTAAAACAATGTTGTAGTAAACATTGTCTAAAAAAAAAAGTGAAATTAGCTCAGTCACTACATGAACAATAAGATCATAGGAAATAAGGATTCCCAGTTCCACTTGGGAGGACTGAACATATTGTTCAGTGTGCTCAGTGAACACGTGTTCAGTGAGCCTGAACATGTGTTTCCAGTAAGCACACATGCTAGTAACAGCTGTACACATATATGTATCTGACTTGTCACTGCCCAGTAACCACTGGACTGTCTCACCCTGGTTATTCTCCCCAGATCTGATCCTGTGCATTGACTTTCCAGTCTGATGTCTGATCTGCCTCTAATTGTGAATTTGAATGATGATTTGGACTTTCTGACTAGTTACCTTGTCACTGCCTTATGATCACTGGACTGTGGATAGGACCTACTGCTGTTAGCACTCCTCTTGCTTGTCTCTGGCACTGTGAGATTCGTAATTATCATAATTATCTTAATAATTATTTCATAATTATCTTCTGTGTGTGTGTGTGCTCTTGATTATTGAGTCTGTGTATGTGTGTATCCTAGCAAATTTGAAGATGGACTTGCCAACAAGGAGAAGAGGAGGTCTGAATGCTCGCAGTGGGAGGCTGTAAGCCTGAAGTGATTACAGGTACAGACTCCTGCAACTGGAGGAGGTAGGGCCCGCGGGACATAGGCTGAGTATCCAAGATCAGCTCCTGAAGAGAGCCTGACAGTATGGGTATGACTGCGTAACCACTTGAGATCTGAGTACCAAGAGCTTTAGAGGAACCGTGATCCTCAGGGACAGGAGGGTCCAGATAGTTGATCTCTGAATCTGAAGACAAAATCCTGATCTAAAGGAATTTACATTTCACTCAAAATGTCTTTGACCCATCCCTAGTCATTTTAACTATGGAAATTCTGCGTGCAATGAATATTTGGTTATCTCTCACAAAAATGGGGTCCATAAGTCCCTGTGGTTCTGTAGCTGTTACTGCAGTTTTAGGTTCTCAAAATATTTGAGATGAGTAATACCATTTTGTGTGAAGTAGTCCCCGCTTGCTTTGATTTACTACTGATATTTTATACTAAAACATTCCAACTTCATCCAAGATGGACCTTAATAGTCTTATCTCTGACATCTTATCAGACTGAAGACTGAAGAGACTGAATTATTATCTCTGAACATTCTGTAGTCAGTTAGGCAAGGAGAAAATACTGAGTCATAACTAAAAATAAAAAGTGGAGATTAAAAGAAAAGCTCAATGTCTCAATACCATTAACTTTATCTTCGTTCATAACAGCATAAACCACTACATAAAAGACTACAATACATCACATAATGACCACCCTGCAAAGCTTAATCAAGCCAAAGCTATTCCTGAAGTTGTTGAAGCCTTTTCACAATTGGCTGTACTCTACTGATATCCTTTAGTTTGAAAAAGCTTGAAAATTTAATGAGAAAAAATGTAAAATGGAAAAATTCCTTAGCTGACATGCAAATACACCACAATTTTCTTACATCCTAGATAAATAACCTATAGAAGAAGAATAGATTAAGCAGCAAGAGAAAGATTTTTGCAAGCTATTTCAGGCATTCAGATTTATACCATTAAAACCTTGTTTTGAATTTCATTTTGAACAGGTTGCACAAGATTAAGCAACAAATGCATTTGGTTATGAAATAAAAATATGTGCATTTGTCAACACATATTTGCTTTTCATCAGTAGAAGGTTGCTCTTTTCAAAAGTACACAGACATCTGTTGCAATAAAATTTCTATCTTCCCAAAAGAAAATGTGTGCACAGATGAAGGAAACTATAGGCTCAGAGCACAGTCAGGTAAAGGGGAGATATCTCAGTGAGGTCCAAGATGAGTCCATTCTGAAAGACAGGAAATCTGCAAGATCTCTATATCTGTTGTTTTGCCTCATGAATAAGTTCACTTTGTATAAGAATAAATTTTTAAAAGGTTTGTTATTACCTCTTGGTTTATGCACTCCTCTGATCTTGAAAAAATAATTCTCCTGTGTCTCCTCCAAAAATACGCTAAGTTAAAATACTCCTGAAATAACAGCATAGTTTAGTACACTATGGGGAAACATAGGGAAAACAACTTCCACTGACAAAGAAGCCTGAGTGTTTAGTAAGTGTATTAGTAAATAATCTGAAATCATGTTATTTTTTTTCCGTAACAGATACATGCATACTTACTTTATAATATATAAGTTTATATATATATAATAAATCTTCCTTTATAAGGATCATTACATATTTATGTCCTTGGCAAAGTTCTTGTGCAGGTAGTTTAACTTTGCTTGAATACCTTTCAAAGTGTACGAGGCTAAACATCTGGCCTCTAGGCCAAATTCCGGAACAAGTGGGACCAACTTGCTGCTTTTATTTATACAAAGATCTCCAGATCTGAGAACAACTTTTGTCATTTAGATTGTGGGTATGATTGTGGGTATGATTGAGTAGCAAGAGGTCACAGGAAAAGACTTCCTCTCAGTCTGCAGTCTGGAAAACTAACCATTGTATATTATTTTCTCCAGATGCTTACTAAGATTTGGAGTCAAGGATCTGAATTTAAGTACCTCAGCGCTGGATAAAGATGTGTTGCATGACTATGTGTAGCTTTAAGACACCTAGCAGAGATAGACTGATCACAGCCCATGAGCTGGCACAGAGCCAGGCGGTGTGATACTGTTGTACGAGCTGCCAGGGAGGGAGCAATTACCTTCATTTTATCTAATAAGGAAGGCACTCCCACCAGGGCTTAGGCCTGTCTCACCCAACCCCACAGTGATTTTCTAACTGCTTGCATGCTGTACTTTCTGAGATAATCATAGGAAGGTACATTTTTTTCAAGTACATTCTTAGCTGCTTGGATAATAAGTCATTCTTTATTCCTAGGAGTCTGCATATCCCACCTCTTGTTCTTTTTATAAAATGAAAGCTCTTAATAGTTTTCATAACTTCCTGTACAATCTTCTATTCATCTTTATTGATTCCCTTTTCATTTTAGAGTTGCCTTGGTAGTACTTCGTATTGTAATTACTTTTAATCTTCTCTCTTATACCTTAATGCATATTTTCAACTTAAAATAATTCAATTTATGTGAATATGAGTGAAGATTTTCCTATCTCTTCCTTTGATTAACAGCAAAACTGCAACTGGGAAGCAATTTAGAGGACATCTTGCTTATTGGCATTTTATTTCAATAACAATATTTTATATAGAAGTGAAATAAGTGTTTGCAATGAAATTCATAATAAAATAAATTAAAATAAAAATCTCGGTATCCTCACTACTTTTCTTTCACTAATGATTGAGTTATGAAATATACGTTAACTGAATGTTCATATAAAGATCATGATGCAATAAACTCTTGGACTGAACCTCTGTATTTCCTCACAGAACGCATAGAGTGTGTTGCCAGGAATCAATACATCTTTTCACTATTCCACTTCAAGCTTAGTCAAGCCATTCAGGCAAGAGAAATTCAATAACATTCCATTTACATATATATTGAGCCATTTGCACATGTACTAAACTGTCAAGAGTGATCACTAAAAGCAGATAGAATAGAGGCAGTGTGCACTCATTCTTGATCTTGACTGAGTTTAATGTGGCAACTGGGAGGTGAAAAAAATCAAAATCTTATATATCATTTGAACAGTCATATTTTTTAGTCAAAGGCTGTTGTTTTCATCATTCTTTAGTGACTGAGATTGTTTCAATTGGAAAATGTGAGAAAAGGGAATGGAACATTTTGCTTAACTGAGAAGCTCTTTCTGAATGTCATGTTCCAAAATACACCTACTTTTAGACATGCTCTCTCGCTGAGTGCAAAGTTTTCATTCTAATCACAAATGATTCAACAAAATAAATATTATGTGGTTCTCTGTTGATGACTTAAATTAAATACACAGCTATTTGCGAAGTAACTAGTCTTTTAAATAATCAAATTAAAAAAAAGAGCAACCCATATTAAAAAATATCATCAAACACTAAAGAATTAAAATTAATAAATAAAAACGCAGAATTCAGAGTTTTGCTTGGTTCCATTCCTTTGCATTTTTATGCTTTAAAATATTTGTTGAGATAGAAATAGGATGCAAATATTTCATTATCCAAGTGGTTAGAACACTCATTTGGGAGAAAGAATGGGAGAACATAGGTATCATAAATTCTCAGCCCAACCTTAAGGAATAAAATCCAGCATTTCATATTAATACAGTATACATATAACTGCAGTATCAGTTATGAAGTCTTCAGATTGATTACTGGAATCCAAAAATGAACAAGACATTGACCTTCCAGTTACATGCGCAATGTCCTTCCTGAGCACATCCCTTAGGGACCACATTATCTGCTGTGGTTAATAATTTGTGAATGCTTTGCTCTTTTTTTGCTCAAGAATCAACGTTCTTGTGAAGTACTGTAGCTACATACAGTCTGCATTGACCTTGTGAAGGTACTTTGCCAGAGTCAGAGGGAAGATCTGATTACAAAGAAGATGGCAAGAGAAGAAAAATCCACCTCGCTACATGTGTTACTTTGTAAATCAGCTTCAAGAAATGGGAGAAACTCCAAAGTCTTCCAGTCATAACTGATAAAAAAAAAAAATCTAGTGCAATATCCCTAACAAAAACAGACCAGGAAGAAGGTTTGATGAGTGACATAAGGAGAGAATTCATGGAGTTCTGGAGGTGAGCAACTCCAAAAGGCTGCATTACAGAAGCATTCCAAAGTACTTCTTGGGTGAGATAGACATAGAAATTAAATACTAGGAGACAGAAATTAAATATTAGGATAAACTTATGCTTACAATAGCAAAAGTTTAGTATAAGTTTACTCAAGAAATGAAGGGGCAGTTACCATGCCCTTCAACTTCCCGGAGAGGACGCCGTCCGTACAGCCTGTCACAGTCACTTGTGTGGAAGGCCCTTCCCTCTTCTGGTGATGTGGTTGGTCTACCTCTTTTTTTCTACTGGGAGGCCAACATTTTGGAAAAGATCATACATTGAGTGTTCTCAGACTGCCCTGCCAGGGCTTAAGAGGGTGGGGGAGACAGCAAGTTAGGACATGCCTGAGGGCCATGGACCCACCAGAGGAGGCAAACTAAGGGTCCCTGTGCACCCCTTCCACCTGCACAGGAGAGGATCCTTCTGCCCAGGCCCAGACCATGCCATCGTCTTAGGGCAATGTAAGCCCACAAAGCAGAAAACCACAAAATGAAGAAAATGCCAATTTCTGAAGAATATGTAGGTGGGGACGATAAGGAAAAGCCTTAAAGAGCTTCCCAGAAAACACACATACTTTCCACATAGACAAGAAAGAAAAGTGGACGGGGCTGTGAATCAGCAACTTTTTGAGTTTTGTGGTGTTTTGAGGTTTTGCAGCCAGAGGACAGGTGGTGGTGGGGAGCTACCATTATGAAATGCAGGCTGGTGTGTGTTTTCTTGTCCTTGGGTTGATGATGACCTTACAAAACACTTTAAGAAGTTCTGGCTGGCTGAATAAAGAGGTAGAGGACAGAAGTTTGGCATCAGCTGTTTTCATTCTTCACAAGCCTTGCAGACAGCAAAAGAGAACAGACATAGAAAGGGGGGGAAAAAAATTAAACCAAACCAACTAAATAAGCAAAAAAAAAAAAAAAAAAAAAAGGGAGAAGCTTTTCCAGCAACCATCACCCCTTATACCCAGTTGGTAATTTTTCTCTGTACGTGATTTAAATTGATTGTCCACCATTCAGTTCTTACATGTGTGTACTGCAGGCCTGATGGTAGGCATATCTCCACCACTACTCTGCAAAAAGACGTTTCCTATGCCCTTGGAAAAATGGGAGGCTTTGGGAGTATAAAGCATGTTTCTTAAGTAGCTAAAAACTAATCTTCTAATCTGAACTAAAGCCAAACCTGGCTTGCAAACCAGGACTCTTAGAGCTTACACAAGGCAGCAAGATAGAGCTTTAGAAGAAACGAGGTTAATGCATCAAGAGGCAAAATCTTTATGACAAGTAGACTTAGTGGGTATGCAGAAGTTTTCCAAATGCAATATATACATCTTAACTGTGATAGACATATTATCCACATGTCTGGGATATTGGTCTAAAAAGCAAAACGGGTTCTGAAATAACTGGGGCTTTTAGAAACCTTTTTAGCAGGACACACACACCTCAGAAATTACTCAGGTTGCCCAGAGAAAATAATTTTAAAATTAGCTTTAGGAAAGCTTTTAAAGTAGTACAATGTTTTTACTGATAATGAAGTAAAAGCCTCATATAATAGAGCATTTCAACAGGACTCTGAAAATCAAGATGTGGAGATATTTTACAGTGCACAACACTTTTTGCTGTGTTGATGTATTATCAGAGTTTATAAGGAGCTGTAACTATAGCTCCCACAGGACTATCAGAGCCACAAAGCCTATGGACAAGATCCTCTAAGCACAAGGCAGATTTGGAAAACCATATATGAGCATTGGTTTAAATTAAAGTAAAATCAAATTAATGAATCTGCTTCTCTGTTCAAAAAAAGGAGAGCATGTAAGAGTGTCTACAAGAAAAGACAGATTTATGAAAAGTTATAAACAGAGATTCACAGGTGAAGTTTTCTTTTGTGGTGGACTTCACTGGAGGATTTAGCTTGCATAGATCTTGCAGGGTCCCCAGTTGTAGGGGACTTATTGGTTCCTTTATTGCACTGGGTTCCTACAGGCTGTAAAAACAAGATTGTTTCCAATTATGTCAATTTGTATCTGAATCCCTGGAAGTTTCTGATATTTTATTAAAAGAAGTCAACATGGTGTGGCAAAGATACAGAGGTACTCAAACTCATACATGAATTATGAGAGAACTCAAGCTGGCAATGATCTCCTTGGTTTTGAAGATGTTCACGTGATAGATGGGGCAGGAGTATGAGGTACATTTCATAGCCTGTTTAGAAAGATCTTACTAATTTTTAAAAGAGGGTTGGAAATATTAAAAGCACCTTTTAAAATCTGCCTATAGATCTGGTAAATTACCTGCTGACCTCTATTTTCTGTCTGCTGGATGTTACACTAAAAGATCAATGTACAAGCCAGAGCAACAACTCCATCCTTGGGTGGAAAAAGCCCCCATTAATTTCAAAAACTTTTGGCATTCCGTTAATGATTACATAGGTATCCAAGAAGTAGGTTCCTGTGTGTTAATTCCTGCCTTGTAATGCAAGACATATTTTGAATATTTTCATTTTTCACCATGTATAAAAGACACTGAAAGCAGAGATGGTGGAACATTTTTTTCCTCTGACAGTGACGTGAAGAGAGAAATGTTATTGTATTAGGTTTAAGAAACAAAAAATAATGTGTAGACATGCAAGCAGAGACCAGTATCTTATACTGAAAGGGATTTATATATACATATATTTCACCTCATCTTCCTCTTTCATCACCTTCTTTCTCACAAAATCTGTGACCAGTCATCACCATAATCTCATTCCTGTATGATCTGAAGGCCTCTCTCAAAACTTCTACATCTGGCCAGAAATCTTCTCCCACTTAGCTGTGTGCCAGGTCAGGAATTTGTCAGGTGAATTAATTGGCCTGAATCACCCCAAGAACTTCACCTAGCAGCTCCTGAGAAGTGAGGCCCAAGGTCGCTGTTTAAGCTCAGGCTTCAGCCCCTGCATGAGCTATGTTGTAGGTGTTTCTGCCCCTAGTCTTCCAACTAAAACACAAATCTACTTTTTATGATAGATATAAGATTGTTTGGAGATGGCAAGCCACAGGAGAGAATAGGTGTAGGAGAGAACATTCATATTTTCGGTCCCTCTGCAAGGAGATGGCCTGCAGAGCAAGTGCAGTTTATGGTTATTGAAACATTAAGTTTTCAAGCATTTTCTATTAATATCAAACATATTAATATGATTGTGCAGTATAATGGTCAATGGTCTATAAAAAAACTAGATGAGAGGCAGGCAGAAACTGCCTTAGATTTTGGGATAGCAATTGGGTAAAAGTCTATAGAAGTACAGGAGTGTCTTAAGTGATATGGTGTAAGTCAGGTTTGGCATAGCAAGAACTAGCAAGTTCTAGCTCTATGTTTTCACAAGCTTTTATTCATTTATACAGGCTCTTG
>JAUBNY010000002.1:5125538-5137651 GCA_032275445.1 Crypturellus soui | reverse complement strand
ATTCTGTGATTCTGTGATTCTGTGATTCTGTGATTCTGATATTAGTTTTAATTATTGGCTAAAGGGTGTTATAGTGATTGTACATATTGATAAGATCCCCTCTCAATCTTTTCTCCAGCCTAAAGAGGCCTAGCTTGCTTAGTCTTTCCTCATAAAACACAAAACAGAAAACACAAAATTAGTTATCCTCATAAAACACAAAATTATCAAAAACATCAAATAGGCTGTGGTGGTGGTAGGATACTCTGATATATTAAAAGTAAAAAATCTATTTTTATTATTGAGCTAACCACTACAGTGTATAACATAGAAACACCTGAGATGGAAATGCCAGGCCTCCACAGAATGAGTCTAAAGGATCAATAGGCAATCAGGCATCAAATGAAGTATCCACATAAGACAGAAGCCTAGCAGAGAAACTAAAATAAGACATTATATGTGGCCCCACGTGACACACATGCAGGGAGAAAATGAGCCACCATCTCTCTTGCACTCTCTCCTCTCATGCTGATCATGGAGTGGAAGAACCAAGGATGGCAAGCTTGACATTTCATGTAGCCTTTTCATGGCAATGGCAGATGACCAAGAGGCAGGGGAAATTCCCTGTATCACAGAGTTTATGCAAGTCTAACAAGCAGCAGACTTTTCAGAACACAAAGCAGTATTTTGCTGTTCTTGTTGTTGCACTTTCAATCTCTAATCTAAGATTTCATTTTCTTACCACATAACTTGAGTAAAAATATCAGAGATTAAGGTTCTGTAGGATCTCTTTTGTTAACAACTATAATCACGACCTATGTGAACACACTGTGAATGTAATATGCATTATTCTGATGTCCTTGAAGGCAGGATAGCCTAGCCCATGTTAACAACAATTATAGGGAAAAATGCTTAAAAATATAAAGCCAAGAGTGAATTTACCTTTTTTTTCCCCCCCCCAAAAAAATGCCTGGAGTAATTGGTATCTCCTCGAAATTTACTGGAAATTTTTTCAAGTGGAGAAGCTGACTTTTCTACAGTCAGAAATACCTGCCTTCTATTTTAGAAGCTGATATATTTCAATACAGTGCACCAGATAGGAAAACCAGAATTATATAAGATTTTATTCTGTATTGTTTGCGAGTCTTGAAGATTAGGTCTACTCAATTCATTTAGTGCTTGCTAACTTGTGCTTAGAAAAACAGAGAGGTTTCTTTCTTCAACACTTGGCACAGAACAAATAGAAGTTAATTTAATTGATAGTTTCTAGGCCAGCTGCTAAACCTAGTCCAGCAATTGGGAGACAATGATATATAACATTAATTTTTCATTTCAGTGTTATTCCATATTGAAACCATCAGTTTTTAACTTCATTTTTACAAGGGCCTCAACATTCCAATATCTGAATGGTGATAGTAACAGTAACAGCTTCTGTATGTAGACATCTGTAAACTGAAGTTTTAGGAAAAACTGTATTACTTACTCTATTTCATGTTCAGCCAGGATTCATTTCAGAATGCATTTATCATCTGATTTTACACTTTTGTACAGTAAGATCTATAATTCTCTGCAATTAAAAAAAAAAAAAGAAAAAAAAGGAGCACCAATAGCCTCCACTTGTTCCACCTGAACAAGATCAAGGTCCATTAGTGGCAAGTATATGCACATATACAAGGCTGATGCCTTCAGCAACTACCTTAGACTTCCCATCCACTCAGTAGCTGATGCGGGATTCCAGGACTTCCCAGGTGCTCGCACCTGGACATACAAGCCCTCCAGACTGCAGAGCTCCCACCAGATTCCCTCATGCCTTTTCCTTGTCAATACTGTTACCCATGCAAGCAGATCTGTTTCCAGAATGGACTAGAGTCTGTTTGCCTGAGGTCCAGAGTCGACTCTTGCTACCATCCTTTCTCCCTCTCTTTAGGATGTTCAATTCCACTGTTTCGTGATCACTACAACCAAGGTTACCAGGGATTATCAGCTCTCTAAACAGATCTTCCTCGTAGTGGATAGAAATATAGCTTGCATCCCCTGTGAGAAGCCTCCATGACTAATTGTGTCCTACCGCACTGCCCTTCTAGCAGGCTTCAGAGAGGATCTAGTCCTCAAGAGCACTGGAGTCTGTGATCCCAAGACCTCCTGGAGTTATTTAAGAAAGGATTAATCCATTTCCTCACCTTAAACAGGTGGTCTGCAACACTTCCACCATGCTATCATCCTCACTGACCTCTCCTTTGATCCTGACCTACAGGTTCTCAAATAGGCTGTCATGAAGCCCATAGAACAGCTCTGTGCATGAGTTGCTCCTCTGTGTAGTGATCCAAACTGAAAGACTGTGGTCCATCAAAGAGATATTGAGTGTTAACCTGAGTAGGTGCAGACCTGTGCTATTCTATGCTACACATGTCCCTTGGTCTCCGAGTGTGCTGTGCTGTACATATCTCTGGGCTTCAGCACAAACGTAGCCAGCTAATCACAACGGAGGCTGCCCCAACAATTGCACTGCCTATGTCCTTGCCTGTATCTTGAAGTGAAGCTGCGTGTTCTTATGTGAACCTCCTTTTGATCGACCATAAAATTAATTAAGAGAATTTTTTTTCTTTCAAGAAAATCCTGTAAAAGCTCTCAAGACCAAAGTGCTAGATGACATGATCCATGAACATGGTCTGCACCAAGTGCCATTCTTTGAGCAGAGATCCATCCAGTGCTGCACAGCTTAGGATTCACAGCATCTTTAGGGATATAAGATTATCTGTCCTCATGCCTTGTGGATATAGGGCTAGTTTGTCTAAGAAAAAAAAAAAAAATTGTAGTCCAGGCAAAAGCTGCACATTTGTACAAACCAGGAAAAGTGTTTTGTACTTTTGGAGGTAGCCTGAATCCTTGAGACTAGTACAAAAGAATCACTAAGGGTCAGAAGGGATAAGAAATCACTGCAGAAATTCCAACCCACTGAAGGCATCTGCAGTGAGTGCTTCAGGGCTGAAGCGTGTCTCTTCTTTTCTCCAGCCAGAAGGTTACTCTATTCAATACCTCCATAAAGGAGACTCTGCCTGGGATGGTGTGATTAGCATCTCCCTACATGGAGACCTTCAGGAGGTGAGCTCAGACTGTCTGGGTGGTTCATGGGTGGCTTCCTGATGACATAAGTGAGTGCTTGCTTAACATCATGGAAAAAAAACAGAACCCAGGGAATTTGACCAGAAGATTAAGAGATGGCTTCCAGAATATGAGGATGCTTACACCAGAAAAGGGCTAACTTCCAGGGAAAATATTTAGAGGGAAAGGTTCTAGAGGAAATACTAAAGTGGGACTTCCTGCAGAGTAAGGAGTGGGGAAACTGTCATTTTAATATTGAAGAAATATGTTGTTTTGGCTGTTTGGGCTGATTCCAGTTTGAACTCTTGAGAAGTCCTGTTCTCCTTCCAATATGGATCAGTAAAGAAAAACTTGCATCATTATTTTCTCCCTGCCCCAAAAAGTTTGCCACCTCCCCAAAGGACAGACATCCAATAACGTAACAATGATTAGTAGAGATGCTGCTTTCATAGGTCACAGTCACGGTCTGTCAAAAGCTCATAGAGAGCTTTCCTGTGTATAAGCAGTTATTGAAATAACAGGGAAGGAGAATCTTGTACTGGAAATTCTAAGAAAATAAGTTTATTAATGACAATTTTCATTGCAAGAACAACTGTATAAAGCAGTTGCCAAAAAGTAAAAATGAAATTAATTATTTTGGAAGTCTAAATTAGTTTCATTCTTGCTTTTAGTTAGATTTTTGTTCATCTATCTTCTGCTTTTATTGTATTTTAATCTAAAGCATTCCATTATTTCAAGTACAACTAAATGACAATAGGAAATGTGGTTCATTTTCAGTATGTACAACGTGTTCAGTACAAACATTTCAGTATGAAGCTCCCAGGCACTGCGCTTAGAAAAATCTATTTTACTAATTTAAAGTGAGTTTTACGTTTTTTTTAGAGTGTACTTTTGTTTCTTTGCTTGCTTGCTTTGAAGGAAAATACACATTGCTAAATTCTTAACTGATTGGGTAGTATGCTTAAGATGAAAATGCCTTAACTCTAGCATGGACGATATTCAGTCCAAAATAGCTAACCAAATAAACAAGGACACTGCAGACAAATGCAAACTTTCTTTTTCATATTTACTCAAAGCACTAATGTGTTAGAACATTTCCATTTTATTCTTGAATTCACTAAATATCACTGGGATGAGTGCAATGTTCTTCTACCCATGAAAAAATCCTAGGTAAGAGTTTTATCTCCCTCTTTTTGAAAGCTAGCTTTTCCCAGTCTTTGTTAGCATTCATAATAATTTATCCCCTTTTCCTAATTGGAAATGGTCCCACCTGCAACTGGCCTTGTCACAACCCTTCCTTAACCACAGTGCACATCCACTCTATTGGGCTGTTATTTATAGCTATGATGCTAAATCATAAATCCCATTATTGTCAGCTTGTTAACTGGCAACATCCCCCCTCAGGAATATCCAGTCTCTGACACTGGTTAGTATCAGAGCACTATACTCTCTGATGTGTCCATCTAATAAATCAAAATCCCATGTCTCAACAGCCTACTTAAATCACAATACACATGGACAAATGTAGCAGCACGTAGCAGCTACAATATATAGTTTAATCGCACTACAGACATGTTCCTGTTACTAGTCTGTGCAATATGCCCTTCATCTTGACACTGGGCATCCCCATTCACCAGGAAGGATATGTGGGCTGGAACTGGCTGAGGACCGTTGCTCTCTTCAAAGTTCCTTATGATTGTGCATCAGTTCTTACACTCTGCATGGGCTGAGCAAGGTACCCCACTGCAGGTGCTGGTCTGGCTAATGCAGAAGGATATCTGCACTGTTTGATTAACTCAGGGACAAGCAGGTAGTCACCTAATCCACTCAGCTAATAAAACTGCCTATCTAGAAGGCAGTTTGATACCTACCTATCCCTTGAGTTTCTATAAGCTCCAGGAATCTAGGGAAGGTCTCCCAGACATTTATATTTGTGCTATGGACATGAGATCAACACTGGAGCTTTTTCAGGACCTCAGAGACCATTTAATCTAACAGGAGTCACATTGGGGGTCTTTTGGGGGAAGTAGGCCCTAAGGGACACAATTTCCAAGTAAAAAGAGGCTTTCAAGATCCCAGATCAGGTTGGAGCACATTTATTTATCTTTTCACAGTGCTTTTTTTTTTCTCTGTATGCTTTTTGTGAATTCATCGATCCTTTTATTCCCTGTAATACTACACAGAGACCTTAGATCTCTGGCTCAAGGTTATGTATTCCACCAAGGAACACTGATTGACACCGAAGTGCTGAGCTGAACTCCCTTCAATTTTGGTCTTTCTCTCTTTTGTGTAACAGCCTATCATGTTCTTCATTCTTTGTGACTGAGCAAAAAAAATTATTAGCAGCTTACTGAAAAAGTAACTGAACTATGGAATTGCATCTTTAAAAAAAAAATCATATTTAGATCAAGCCCTAAACTATTGCATCTTTGATCGTGCGTGCTGAGGACCTAAGAGCATACAAAACTTTGGTGTATTCTGAATGTCAGAATATCTACTGAGACTGAAAACTGAAACAACATAATTGTAAAGTACATTAATGAATACTTGCTTTCATTTACAAAGTATTATAAACCAGATTTTTTTCCATTTAACCTAAGACTATACTAAGCATTTCATATTTCCTCTTGTTACTTCTAAATATTTATACTCTAAATGGAAAAGACAATTTAGCTCTGCCTCTAGTGAACTGAAGGGAACAGAACTGCAAAATAATGATGTGACCTATCAACAAGTCACAAAAATCATCTGTGGCAGTACAAAAAATTGAACCATGATATCCTCAATGCTTTAAGTAGAAATCCATTTATTCTTCCCTAGGGCCATTTTTAGAATTTTCTAATCTTCTGTTTTAAGTGTACTTTAAATACAATGTTCTCCTACAGATTATTCTGCAAAAATACTTTCCACAGCTTTTTTATTTTATATATAATGACTTAAGTCTACTTGCACATTTTCCACAAATTGTAAAAGCAATGCTTTTTCCAACTTAGTGTTGCATATTTTAAATAACAGATAAGTGATTACCAAAAAAAATGTAGTGCAAATATATCATACTTATTAACTCCAGTGTAAACCCAATTATTAGTCCATCATGATATAGTTCATTTCTATTTCTCTAGGAGGTATGCAGGGTGAATAGACATGTTATAAAGAAAGCCAAGCTGTGTCTGTATTGCTAAAAGAGTGTGAATTTGCAAAACTGAGATCAGATTGCCTATCTGCCCTGCGCAAACATAAATCCATTCCTGTGCTCTGTTTTGGGATACATTCTGTCTACTTTTGCCTCGGATTTTCTGTGTTGCACAGCATGGCGGCTGTAGAACCAAGCCCAGAAAACGACTTCAGCGGGTGGCAGACTCCAGCTCCCTGAATGGAGCCATGGAGGTGGCAGTCTATACCCAAAGCTCTGCGTTCACCACCATGAATCCCAGGCTCATGGCACTATGTGGTATCACTGCAGGGACTGGTCACCTGGGCCCAAGGCCAGTCTCTACCACTGGGCCAGGGGCACCTGGGTCAACCAAATACTGATACTGTTGATGGAACTCATACTTCCTCTGGGGATGAAGGGGGGCCCACGTGTGTCTTCCTCCTTTTCACCCACCCTCCCTGACATAAAAAAGTGGTCTTTTCACACAGTTCTGAGAGGTCATCTGAAAGTTCTTTGTCATCTAAACAGCACTCAACTACCTCCATGTCTCATCTGCAAACTTGGAAACAGGAGTGAACAGGAATTTCCAGGCCATTGTTAAAGATGCTGAATAAAACTGGTCTAGTACTGACCTTCTGACTCCAGTGCTTCAATATCCTGGGAAACCTTCATTAAGCCTGCTCCTTACTTCCTGTACTTTAGCAAGCTTTTAAGGCTCATAAGATTCATAAGAATCTTATGGAGATAATGTTACCAACAGTGTATGCCCCGGGTCCATCTTAGAAATTGGATCGGGTTCTCCTCCAAAAAAGCTGAGACTGAAAGCCCAGGCTAAATCATAAATAAGGCCCCAGAGCCCAGGGCAGAGGGTGTGAGCAGGGGCCCCAGCTGAATTAAACCAAAACCTCTGCAATCCGAGGAAGGGTAGTGGGATTTTCTCTTTTTATTTTTTTTTGCCTTCCTTCTCTCTTCTACACTCCTCCTTCTCTAAACAAAATTATTCTATACAACTTTTCAGTCAGGCTTAGGTCTGCAAAAGATGCAAGTTTTGTCAACTAATACATTTAATACCCTCCTCAAGACTGCTCAGCTCAGACATAAATATAGACAAAACCATGACAATGTTGGAGTTACCATAAAACTTACCTTGCTTTACTTCAATTAAGTTTGACCACAACTCTTCAGAATCTGAAACCTGTTGAGTGCATCTTTTTAAGAAGAGTTTGGTTGTACTTGCCTGTGAAATCTTTTCAAGGAGGCTCAAGGATGGGGTTCATTTGTTTTGCAACTTAAACCTACCTGCTTGAAAATTTAAATATTAATTTTCAATTCTCTAGAGCTGCACAGGCAGCAACTGGATCACAGAGAAACAGCTATTGCTTCTGACTTAATTATCCAAGCATACATATCACCCACAAAGAAGCTTGGGGCTAAGGGCAGTAAGACTTTGGTTATTCATCTTACTTCAGAGACATATAAACAGACCTTACTGTGATTTATTACTACTAATAATTGAAATGAAATAGGGAATATCCAATCCATGGGGTACTAAGTGAAGGACCAATAAACCAAAACATGAATAATAAAAATGATCCATCAAGACAGACTGTGTGATATAAAGGCAATGGTATACAGTACAGTTTAAAAAAAATAATAAAGCTTTCTCTCCACTCCCATCAGATATTTTTACATTTTTCCTTGAATTCTTTTCTGCTGACCAATTCTTAGACAAAAAAGGTTTATTTTTTCAAAGTAGTTTTATCTCCTGGTTGATCACTGTCAATATACTCTGCGTAGGCCTCCCATCACTCTGTGTATGTTCAGGTTTTTCATCTCTATTGCTTTCTTTTTCCTTTGTAGATGGATGCTTTGAAAAATCCTCAGGCTCTGGCCACTGTTTTCACTCTAGATATCAATGAGTTTGGAGCCTTAATTTAAAATGAAAAATGTGCTTATGGCTTATTTGGTTCTTCATCTTCCCTACCCGCCTGTCTCCAAAAATATCATAAAGTGTAATTGTCTTTGGAATATACTTTAACTTTTTGCCACTTACATTTGGTCACTTTTAGTTTTTTACACATCCATTTTTCCTTTTCTAGCACAATCTAGCTGCTACACTGATTAAATAAAATTGTCTCCTCCTAACCTTTTCCATAGGGTGGTGACAGAAGAGTCCCATTAAAGAACCTGAGAGTATGAACTCAATTCTTGCCCCAATGGCTGCTTTCACAATCAACCCAACCATGTACATATAGATCCTTTAAATGGCATCAGAGGCCACCAGATGTCTGCTATGCCCCACAACCATAAAAAACAGAGGAGTGCTCAAGGGAAGTTCAGTTTTTCACCTTTCCTGAGGGGAAGCCATGAGAGTGTATGTGCATTTCTGTATGGCGATATTCAGACAACTGAATCTTTGTATCACTGGTCTGCTCCACACTGATAATTTCAGTTCATAAACATACATTTTACTGATGAGGAAGAGGAGCTGTTCAGTACTCCAGTTAAATAGAAAACTTATGAGTGAGCAAGAAGTTCAGGTAAACAAGGGTGGGTCAAGGCCTTGCTTGAATTTCAGTTAAACAAAGGTTCAGGACATTTTTGCTAAGATACGAGTGAGTTTTGAATTTGAATATTTTAAAAATGCTACAAACCCTTTTGGGTAATAAGGGCATAATAACTAGTAATATCTACAATGAAGAACCTTCTAGTTGTACTCCCATTGGCCTGTACGTAAACAAAAGGCCTTGGCAAGACCACTCCCTTTACTATTTTTTTTTTTTGAGGTAAGAATTTTTCAGTAGGTCCTAAAGATCAGAAATTCCTCTCTTTGGAGGCTGAAACAGCATAGCGACAACTACAGTGTAGAAAGGCAAGGTGCCCTAGAAATGCTGCTAGGGTAGCAGGCCAAGATGAATCTTGTCAGAATCAAATTAAGGCATAATGCTAAACTATTTGGACTGCTGTTGTACAAAGCATTAGTCTAGTTCAGGGGCTTTGGAATGGCTTCTCTACTTAATGTGAAATGAGTAATAGAGAGATGCGTGTGCATAAAACTCTGAATCCTGCTTAGGCCACAGTGAGCAAACAGGAAGTCCTGAGGGTCTAGTGAGGTAAAGATCATTAATACATAATTTTTTTTTCTCTCCCCTCCCCTTCTTCTACTTCAGGATACTCACTCAGTAATGTCAGCCTTTTTTTTTGTTAGATGCGTCAACTGGAAAGAACGCTATAATTTTACTATGCTCATTCTAATGCCAGATTTTCTTACATTTTTACCCCTCTCAGGAAGATGCAATCATTGAAGTTTTTTCTTGAGGACAATCTTTTACAGGAAACAACAGGAGTGTTAACAATCTGCTGTTTGATTCTGGCAACACAACTTTTCTTTGTGCAACAAAACTGGAGTTTACCTGTAGGACATAAAATTCCTCATATTACTGAGTTCTTGCTTGAAGAAACAGCCTTCAGTATGTATAATCAGAAAATCCCTGGATAAACTGCTAAATTGAAGTTGTACAACATGGTGCTAGTTTTGTAGATTTTCAGTTTCTACAAGGCCTTATTTCATAAGGTACACAGGAAAGGTGAAGTTGCACTATAAAATTAAGCAAATCCCTTGTTATCTGAGAAACAAATAAAACTTAAGTCCAAGTCTGAATAACACTAATCTCCAGCTCACCACAACACTTGAAATATTCATGCCAGCTGTAGTCAAGAAAGATGAAAGCTAGTTGTGGATACATCAACAGCTAGCATGATGCTGCACAGTGATTCAAGCAAAGGAACATTTCCTTTTTACTTCACTCTTAGCATTTTGTTTTTTCTCACTCATTAGCCAAGTGAGTGGTTGTTGTGGTCTTTAATGAGTGGAACATTTTTGCTTCAAATTAAATACTATAGTTTGTTTCTCTGCTATTTTAAATGTTTATTACTTCACTTTCTCATTTCATTTTGAATTACAAATACAACCTCTCAACTGAGAAGTAAAATCTTATTTTCTAAGTTTATTATATACAATCTCTTCTATGTCATCTTTATAACTAATAAGATATATATGAAATCTATAACAATATTTTGGGAGCGTGTCAGAGCAGGTAATTGTGCTAGAAATTAACTGTAGCTTTTTCATCTGATTTAAGGAATTATTCATCCTGTATGGACAGATAATAAAAACAGATAGGCCAACTCAATTTCTGAGCACTTTCTGTTTAAGAGTTACAGAGTATGACCATTTTGATCTAAAGTCATAGCTTAATAAAGTCATACCAGCTATAGTAATATAGTAACTGACTTGGAAAATATAGAGAACAGCAAATTTTAATGGAAGCTGATTATAAATTTGAGCTCCTCCAATTTACTTTCTCATGAATTGTGATAAATGTGTTAGGTTAACTTCTCTTTTATCTCCACATAAGACTTTAGTCTGATATCTGGTTCCTGCTCATTAAAATTATTTTTACCAGATGCTTTAATAAACAAGGCAGAGAAACATCACTGACATTGTAATTTTCTTTTACTTCCCTAAATATTACTGCAAGTTCTCCATATGTACTGAATTTTATGAGGAAAAATACTATTTCTATATTCCTGCTCACGTTCCTGGCAGCAAATATGATCTATCTGGGTTCATTCATCATACTTCCCGAAGGTTTGGATGTCTTTTGGGTTAAGATCAGTAAGTTCAGAATTTTCATTTTATAACCATAATTTATCAAGCTGATAACATTTAAATAGACAAATATTTAGTAATTGATTTCAGAAATAAATTCGGAGAACTGCTAACACATCTGCATCATTAGAGCCTCTCTGCTGTTTCATCCCTATCTGGGATCCTCTTGTCTTCCTGTCTATTCCTTTTTGTGATTCACAATGCATCATGTAGAGGTCCCACTTGACACCAGGTCTTCGTTACGCAGGACACTGCCTACATGCAACAAAACCAGTGTCTCTGCCTCAAAGTCCATTCTGTGGTCAGCCACACACAGACAGTCTGGAGGATGGCAGGAACTGTTCTTTACAGCGCACGTACAGCACGTCCTACTCCATGCATCTGCCAAAAGGCCCAGTAAGTGAAAGATCCAATAAGTGGAGAGGGAAATGTCTTGTCATAAACACTGGAGCAATCACCTCTGCTCTCACTACAAGTGCCTATAAAGCAACACTTAATGAGGCAGCACTGTTCTGGTTTTGTAACCAGACAGGCTATGTCACATTAGCTTTTCTTTCTATCGACAATACTGAGAATTAATAGACCTCGCCTAGGTACATGCACATAAATTGCTAATGCTATACTAAAAAAGCCACAATAATAAAATCAAAGTGTGTCAGTGGAGGTATTCCCAGGAGATAGTGGGATATGTTAGTGCATTACTTGGGTGATCCATTATCTTACAAGCAGGTCCATATCTAATGACCTGTACTCCAGAGAGATCAATCTTAAAGAGCTATGTGGAGAACATCTACCTGAAATATAAAAGGGGCAGGGGGTAGGGGGAGGAAGGGGACCTGCTTTAAGGTAGGCTGTGGGATAACATTTGCTGTTCTGATTTCAAGCAATTCTCTAAAAGAAAAGAAGAAATATTCTGTGCAAGTATACATACCTGGGTATGTGTATGTTCATCATTAACACAATGGGTATATGAATTACCAGCAGGGAAGAAAATGAACCCTTGTGTTTGAAAACAAATGACTAGTAATGACCCATGAATAAATATCCATTTGAAATCAAAAAGGGCATCTAAGACCCATTAGAACATTCTGAAAGGGTTTTTTTTAGAAGGTTAGGATCAAAAACCTCTATCAATTTTAATTGCATCTTGTTTAAGTTCCTGCCTGAGCTACCATCAGGACTGATGTACTCACCCAGGAGGTGTTC
>JAUBNY010000002.1:5114341-5125438 GCA_032275445.1 Crypturellus soui | reverse complement strand
CACACTTTTGGGTGACATCGTAAGATTATAGTGTGCCAAGGAAAAGCTGAAAAATAAATAGTTTAAACCTACGAGAACAGCCTCTGTGAAGCAGGACATGAAAGAGCTACACTAATGAAAACTTTTAGAAAAAGGAATCTTGTATTTATATTAGAACAAGGTGCACATTATCCTTATATTCAAATTTTTATTCGATTTATAGGCATCTGCATCTAAATTCATATTAAAACTGCATCTGAAACAGACTGCTGGTGATTAATTTGCATCCCTAGCCAGCCTCATCCTTGCTCTTAAGTGACAGATTTTTATTCAGGTCCACAGCTAACTGCAGCAGGCAGCCTCAGACCTTCCCTGCAGACACTGCTGAAGGTTGTCTTTAATGAAAATTAATTGACTGACACGATAACTGAAATATTCAAAACCTATTGACAGAAACTCGTGGGAATATTTCTTCCTGTAGACAATATGAAGGGTAAATATGCAGTCACTAAGAAGCCCAGATAATCTGAAAGGTATGAAAAATGCAGACGCTAAACAACTCGCCTACAAACATGCTTGCAGCAAGCTTGGTGGCAGAGAGACATGAGAAAGGAAACGGGCAATTTAAACAAGATGACACTAAGAACACTACAAACCCACAGTCCCAGTAACAGTAAGGGAAGGAGCTTTTCTCAAGAAATACTGATGCGATTCTTCAGAATGTCTCAGAGTGCTTATATACACTAAGTACAGAACCACCTCCACAGCTTAGGAACTGTACCATTTGCTTCTCAAAGAACTTTAAACTGAAAAGGCAATATATGTCTATATAACAGATATAGTGCAGCACCCAGCATTTGATGACATCAGAAGCCAATCAGCTATACTCTCTATTCAAATTCATCCATTTATTCAAAGGAACCACACTCTCTCCTTTTCCTTCTTGCCTTACTCTATTTCTACATGACTAAGTGTTTTCCATGAGAGGATTTGCATCAAATAATGAAGAGGGGAAACTCTTCCTAATATAGTTCAAACAGTATCTGTAAGTATAGCTCAAACAAACTTACTAAATGAGGGGAACGCTCAAGTTTGTGTATTCACAAATAAGGGGATCCCCCCACAGCCTGGCTGAAGAGCAGGACAAAGGGAGCGGGAGACTGAGCGGAGCCATGAGTTGAGTGGGACAGAAAAACCTCTGCCAGGAGTTGGGGGCCTTAACAAATACGGGAAATATGGCAATTCCCCCACATTTTTCAGCAAGGGGGACAAAGGAGTCAGCTGACCTTAGGTGTGAACAGGCGGAGGGAGGCAGCAGTTTGGCATAGGCGAGCCGGGAAGGCTGTAACTCCTGACTACCTTGGCCAATGGGAAAAAGGAGAGGGCGTCCCTCGGTCGGGATATTAGGATAAAAGCGGAGCTGCGTCCCCCAGAAATTTGAGACCCCCCACACAGGAGGTTGCCCAGTGGACTTTCCCTTTACTCAAATAAAGTTTTAGGTCTCCTCTGTCTCCTTTTTGGACATTCAGTTCTTGACAGCGAGATTTTCCACACACTAAAGAACAAAATTTCCATGAATATGCCATGGTAGGAGAAATTTTTCGACGTAAAATTGCTGCTAAGTCGATTATTATGGGTGTTAAATAACAACAATGATATCGTATTATGGATACAAGCAAAAAGTCACCAAGTGACACATCTCAGTTAGCCAGGTCGAAGTGGGCAGATTTGATTGTTGAGTACGCAGTATTTTGTTGAGCAGCTCCACAGACCACTTCAAAATGGCTGGTCTGTTCGGCAAAGGGCTCCTTCCTTGCAGGCCACTGGAATGCGTTGCCCTAAGGTACAGTGGGTGCCATCACATACAAAGGAGCTTTCTGTGGAAAAAGCAGGGACGCTGGCGGAAGAGAATTATTGGGAAAACAAAGCAACACACTGGAATACTGTAAAAGGTCATTAAGTGAACCTCCGAGAACTGCCCAGCAAGCCCAGGATATAACGCAGAAAAGCAGAGAGCAGAGCAGTGGGACCTGCTCACTGAGAGGTGCAACATCCACACTCACCCTTGAATGAAAATAGCTGCTGCTAAAGGCCACAGCTGGCAAGTACTCTCCTGGTTGAGATCCAGAGCACTGGGGACATTCCTCCTCCTTGAGGAAACGGGGTTTACTGAGCTCTGAATGAAGCAATCCAAGCAGTGGCTGCTGCCATCCCAGGTGTTCTCCATCTGCAGTATGAACGGGAAGCAAGACAAGCAAAAGGGCACCACTGCCACCACTGCTACTGAAAATCCTGCTTCCCCACAGCGGAGGGCTGTGAGCCACGGCTACCTCCTCCTGGGAAGGAATTCAACACACCCAGAGTTGATTACCCCAGAGGTGGGAACACAGTCCCACCTTTGGCTGTGGACTGATTCACAGACCCTAGGGAGAAACAGTGCTCCCGAAACATCTGCAATACATTCATGACAGCTTTTGAAAAAGATAGAGCTATCACTGAAATTCTGATGAAAGCAGAGTTTGCCAGATAGGTGCTTTGACTTCAGATTTCTACAACATGCAACAGAAATGCTATTCCTACACAAAGTGGATGATGAAAGATTATGTATACCAAATGAATTGGTAGTAAAGACCAGTAATTTTGCTGAACCCACTAACAGAAAGGAAACTCCGTATTCCTTCGTGGGAATGATCTGATCCCGACAGATGCGCATTTCTGGACACAGCCACCTTGCCAAAATGCCGCATGCTGTGACCTATGTGCACATGCCAGGAACAGAGCAACCAATGTGCAAATGCTAGGAATAGAGCAACCACTTACACTAGTGCTCTGCCGGCCAGTTCGGCACTGAGCATTAAATGGGAAGCCGCCCATCACAGCTCTTCCCCAGGGACTATGAAAAGCAGTAGGAAGGACTTCCTCACCAGTTGTGTGGAAAGGAGAATCCCTTGGGTCTGCAGATGCTGAAGCTGTGTAAACTAGCTCGACAAGGGGCTGAATTTGAAAAGTGGCCAAGCTTTTGTCCCCACATTCAAGTGAAACCCATTGCTCTATAACAATAACTGTAAGGAAAAAAAAAAAAAACCCACCACCCACAAAAGCCTCCTTGTTGGTATTAGCTTAAATAATTACAGTACTTTTTTCCCCACTGCTTTTCTACTAGTCTTTAAAAGCAGTAATCATTAGCTTCTTGTTGATCACTGTTCCCCTCAGAAATAAAATTTGTTTTTTCAAGCATATAGTACATTCTGCAAACATTCTGGCATGCTAAGTACTCAAAACAAATGCTTCAATATACTGACTCAGCTAAAGAAAATTTAAAATGGGAATTTTCCACCTTTCTGTCTGGGCTAAGCCTCAAAAACAATGTGCTGGTTCCCTTCCTCACCTTCTCCTTTTTTAGATGTCACTTAAAGTAATAATATTCCTTATTTTCCTAATATTCCTTACCCAAATTTGCAGTAGAGGTTATCAATACCAAGGGCAGTTTTCTCCATCTGTATGAACTTTCAATCTCATATCATGACTCAAGGGAAAAAAAAACTCCACCAGTTAATGACACAGGAGAAATATTTCAATCATAGTATAGATATAACAAGCTATCTTCAGAAACAGTCTGGATTTTAAAATTTGTATCCAATTGTGATATCCCCAATAACTATGTCTCTTCATATCAAGATACCAAAACTCACAATAGTGCACAAAGACAATACAGTCACTGGATTTAAGAATGCTTAAGACAGGCTAACATTCATATACTGAAAAGTAATCACAAGTAGGATTGCAAAGCGTATCTCTCCCAGGCCTTTTCATTTATGTAGAAAAAAAAATCAGGAAGTTTGTATTACTAGCTACCTAGACTTATTCCTTCATTTCATATTTTGAGAATATTTTCAAGAATGCTTATAGAAGAAAAAAGGTTCATTAAGATCTCTCTACAAGATTTTAAACAAATAAAATGGCTTAGGCCATACAGGACGGTAACAGTGACGAGGCTAAGGTAAGTCACAGAAGCTCTGAATTGCAGAAAAGTCAACAATTGGTGACCTAAAACCATGCAGTATTATGTGAAAAAGAGATAAATGATATAATGAGGTACAATGGACAAAAAAAGGCACCCCCACACCCCATAAACGCCTAAGTCCCTTCCTCTTTTATTCTCCCTTTCTTTCCTCACCTCCCAAAGGTTCCACTCATCTCTATTCACTCCCTGGGTGCTTATGTTGTTGTTGTTGTTTTCTCCCTTCCATTTTTCCTTCCTCTATAGCCCATTGCTCCTTTCACCGCCTCCTCCCCACTTTTGTGTATCTGGAGAACCCAGTACCACCTATCACCAACCCCTTTGATTGCAATTTGTGCTAGTCTCTTATTACTATGCCTCTAAGCAGATAGATTCTCTTCACTGCAGAAACTCCTTTTCTCTTTTATCACTTTCCTCCTCCACAAAAATCGTTCTCTGCTTATCTGGAGACTGCTTACCTCACCCTGAAGCCAGCCAAAGCTCTTCAAAAACTGCGGTCTGCCTCTGGAGGGACTCAAAGAGATGAAGTAGCATATAGGTAGCTAAAGCTTACTCCATCTGGCGCACATAGCACGCCTTTCCAAACCAACCTTTTGCTGCCCAAGTTGTTGAATCTAGAGCTATTATCTTGCATTTAACAGCCCCCACAGGGTTTGCTTCTTGGAATTTTGTCTATTTAATTTCAAACTCAAATAAGATTTCACATATCAATTCTTTTTCATGAAGAATTTCCACAGCAGGCTAAGAAAATTGTTTCATTTTCTAGCTTTCAACTTGCACCTACACGTCTGTATAATGTTATTAGAAGAGACTGGTAACTATTTCCTAGTCTGATTTTTCTAAACCTTTGTCATGACTTTGTTATCTCTTGTCAGAGGTGAAAGATCCTAACCTGTGCAGTCTATTTAAGCTTCACTACCTAGAAACAACCTAGATACTTGATTCTTCTTAGCAATTCTTCCCGTTTTACCTTGTATTTCCAATGTATTTTTCACTATTTCAGTTTTCTCATACTACATTTTTTGGAGTACAGAAATTAGCATAGCATTTGGGATGCAGGGATAACCAACTAACGTATAGTCAGGATAAAATAACACAGACACACAAGTATCACTTTGATACTTGTGCAAGATAGAAATATTTCTAACTGATCCAAAATTGTTGGAGAAGAAGCCAAATAAATACCCACTGGGTTTAGCCACTGTCCACTCCACTCAGCATCCTAACTAAAGGATGGGAAGAGATGTAGTAAGTCTACATACAAAATGAAGAATGAAAACGAGGCAAGAAATCCACTCAGTCCCAATTTTCCTGACTCTTGTCAGAATGATTACAACCCCTAAAGTGAAAATAAGCCACAGGGTCTTTACTACTTTAAGCAAGTAATGAACAATAGCCAAGTCAGTTGTTGGGACTTGAGATTCATCTCCCAGAGGAAATACAGAATTAACAAGAGTGGACATGCTGACTTTTGTCTCTTCCAAAGCCCAGACCTATTTTTTCTTCTATTAGGACCTCACTGTGGAGGAAGGAAATCTCTTCAGCAAAAAAAGGGCAACAAAAAACAAACAGCCTCAGAACCTGGGTTCTGGAACTTGATACAGAATGTAAAAGTTATCATCATTCTTTTTACTCAAGTCTCTTCTGACAATATTTCCGCCATGTATTCTCCTCTTATGTAGAAAGTAAGAGACTAACTATGAGCTTATCTGATTGCAGTGATGAATTCCTATGAAATTAAGAAAAAACACTCTTTACTATTAATAGAAAATAAGCAGTATATTCCCTAGATTGCAAAGAAGATGGAAGATGACATTCAAAGAACATGGTCAAAAAGAAAGGAAATTCCCTTTAAATTTCAAGTGCAATCATTCTGCATACTTCTTCATATGCATCTTAAATAGCACGTAAAACAGAGTACAGAGACTTTTATGCTTGATTACCTGTAGCGATTTTTCACACAGCTTTTGGTGAGCTTTAGTCCTCCAGAGGAAGCACATTAAACCTCAGACTATCACAAATAACTGCTCAGCCATTCTAGACTTCATTCTACATCCCTAAATGGCACTAAGTGGGATGTTTTTATTGTTCTTCCAAAAAAGTATTAGGTTAAAAAAAGGAAGAACAAAGCAGCAGAAATAGAAAGCCAAAATACTGAAACAGAAACATACAAAGAGCACAAGGGTTCATCTTCAGACTTCTGAAAGCCAAATTGCAGCATTCATAATTACATAGTTTTATCAGACAGCTCCCTTATGCATTTATAAACATTTTATACATACACTTCATAATTTGTTTACAAAACAAGGCATCACTGAAGTCTAATAAAAGCAATTTCAACTAGAACCTTTTTACAAAATGTGTCTATTACAATAAAGATGCACTTAATCATTCCTCATATTAAACACTAAACTCTGCATCATCGCACAGCAAAACAGCAAGTATTAAAAACAGGTTTTTGATGGTTTAGCCAGAACACTGAAAAGCATTCACTGATATGCAACAATGCTCCAGATTATATTATATCATCTGAGGGAAGGGAAGGATTGTTTACTGTGGAATAGCAAGTCATTTAAAAAAAAAGTCAAAGCAAAAAAGCCAACTCAAATATGCAGCAAGCTAAGAGAGAAAGAGCAACTTTTTAACTTAACTCACTCACCTGTGTGTGTCACAAATTGACTCAGCATTCACCTGATTTACCAAGTGCAGGAAATTCCCCAGCACACTGATAAAACTACATCAGGAAGCATGTGCAGAAAATAGTTTTAGTGAATTTATGCTACATTCAAACAGTTTTGAAATACTGTAAACTATTTTTTTTTCAGTAAATAGTCCTCACTGGAAAAAAAAACACAGTAAAAATCAGCTCTTACATTGCAACTGAGAAGCTCTCCAGCATTATCAGTCGTTTGAAAATTCTTTTTGAAATTCATGCCTAAACATACCTCTCTTCTCCTCTCTAGCTATGGGTATTCACTGCCGCAGTGCAAAGCTCTGTAGAGGCAGCACTGATGGCTACAGCTCCTGGCCGCTCTTGGTCACTGCAGTCGGGCACACAGACTTGAGCCCAAGTGTCAAAACCAAAGGTGCCTCATCTCTCCAGTTCCCCTCACTTAAGCCTAATGTTTTTAAGCTATTCACTTGCTTCCCAAAAGGGTGGTGGAGGGAAGCCGTCCTCATCCCTTCGTGACACGGCATCTCTTGGTTCTGCCGGTTCCCTCTTTGTGCATTCGAGAAGATGTCTCGCCCTCGCCTGCTGCCAGTCCCTCGTGCTTATCGTGTCCTCTGCCACGTGAGCGCCGCGAACACGCAGGCAGGAGCTTCCCCTTCGGCAGCCACGCTGCTCATGCCCTTACATAAAATGCTATGGGATGAGTCTGCTTGTGCCTTGCACAGTTACAAAACACTATCACTACTTCAGTACGCTTACACTCAGGTTTTAGGCAAGCTAGTAAGAATATCTTGATACATTTACAGTTCATGGGTGTAACAGGCATCCATTGGGGCTACATATGGAATAGATTTTTACCCTCTTTTCTTGGGGCTATACCCCTCCTCACCCCTTTAAACACCAAGCCGCTCACAGGCAGTTTATTTATCCCTCCAGTCATTATTTTCCATATTTTAGTACAGGCAGCTATTCTGCTTTTGCCTAGCAAGACCAGTCCCCTCTGCCTATTAGTCAAAGGTACAGCAGGAAGAGGATGAAGGGGGTGCAGAGAGCATGAGCCTCGCAAACCCCTGCTGCTGCTGCTGCTGCCGCCACACAGAGGGAAGGGCCAGCGGTGCAGGAGAGAATGAAAGGGAGGCGCTATGAAAGGGACATCTGCAAAAGCCTGCCCAGGATACCAAAACATTTTGCTCACATGGCACCCCAAGAATTCCCATCTGCCCTCTCTGGGGCTTTTCCCAGTTTAGAGTTCATCTTCCGTGGCCACTAGTGACCGAGCTCAGCAAAACTGCAGTATTCATCTCTCCAGTGTGCTGCAGGATGACAGATTTTTTTTTTCCTTTTTCTACTGAAAATAAATTTGATACTTCTAGACACGGGCAAGACAGGAGTATGCTGGAAAGGGAAGAGTTAGGCAACGTGACGTTTGATAGTTGATACATTGCTGACATCAAATTACATTTCCTGACCTGGCAGGCTTAGAATTTCAGTGTGAGCCCATTGTGTCAAAACTGTCATTTACCTAGAAGAGACTTAAATCCAGTCAATTCCAGGGCTTGACTGAACTGCTCTTTCCCTACTAGCTTTAGCCCATGGCAGTATCTGGAAGAGATTTGCTTGATTTGAAAGTGTGCAGAAAATTTTCCAAGCAAATTACTCCAGTTAGCAGAGAGACTAGAGCAAAATACTTCAGGTACAGTTTGAACTGTTTTCAAATATCCCACTATCTACTGAAGATACTTCTGAAGAGTGCCAAAGCTCATGATTCCAGGGACAGCAAAGGCATTTTTCTCATAACAATTCCTGAGCTAAAAGGGAGAACTGGACTTTGGAAAACACAGTTGAATGGCACAGCAACAGCATACTGCAAGGTAAGGTCTTGCCCATTCATATCCCAATGATCCTGCTCCAAAAGAGTGAGGATTCAGGGCTGTGAATGGAGAACAAAGGCAAGAGGGATGGCACTAGGTAGCCATACAAAGGATGTTCTGGGCTTTTCTGCTGCTGTTTTTAAAATACATAAATAGCTATCATGAAATTATTAATGATATTTGGATATGCAAAATACTGTACTGCAGACTGTACTTGTACTTTTAGTAATCACGATAAAAATGCTGTTAGCGAAAGGAAAAAGAAAACAGGAGAATGATGATGAGCAGAGCGGGGGTATCAAAGGGTCAGTCGTGGAACATGATGACTAACACGGCACTCACTCACAACTGCTGCAGGCAAGGCTCCCTACCATAAACAATACAGCAAACTGCAACCAGCTTGTTGGATTAGATTAAGCTGGCAAAAGATTTGACCCACCCTCCTTAAAATGGTTGTTCTTTGATTACGCAGCTCAGGTTGTGAAACTAATATGCAGCGTGAATGTCACTTGCAGAGTACCAGTCTAGGATGAAGGCCTTGCTGGAGGCAGTACAACAGCAAAAAGGAACAAGATGAAAAACAGACTTTTGTGCCCTTATTTGTAATACCTTCAAGGGGGGAAAAAAAAAAGTGAGCAAACTGAACAAAATGGCAAAGAGCTGGGTGAGGGGCAGGGAGAAAGGGGGAAAAGGAAGAGGGAAATGAAAAACACAAAGGCAGAAGTAAATAATCTTGAAGCAATAAAATATTTAAGATACCATTAAATGCACACAAGTCCTACTGATTCTGCCTGTTTCACTTGTGACTTCATGTCTTTTTTAAAAGCAATGACCAAAAAATCCTACAATCTCCCAGCAGGAAAATGAATCGGGGTTGACAAACACTTAGAGTAAGCTCCCTCAGAAACATATTTCCTCTTTCTTGAAACTCAGAAATATGAGTGTCATAACAACGGTTTTTCCAACAGAAGTCGCAGGCCAAAACATGGCTGTTTTTAAATGGCTGGCTTTTGGGTAATGATATAATTTTACAGTTCGAAAAGCCTTTGGTTCTGTCCACATTAAGAGTTCAATTCCTATCTATTCTGCCCGTACACATTTAGCCAACAAAAGCTAATTTACCATGGCAATTGCAGACATTATGTTACTGATTAAAAATTTCACTGTCACCAAGCCTTTAACCTTTCGAAAACATCGATGATAATAAATTGTACGCTCAGCCAAGAGCAGGTCACACAAGAAGCATCTGCAGAAAGGCAAAAGAACCCCCATTCAGATGAAGCTGGGAGCTCTTTTCAAGAGTCATTTGCATCAGACTGACTGCAATTTGTTTTCAACTGACAAGTTGAAAAAACAACAATAAAAAAGGCGTTTCTGGCCAGCTAGACAAAACCTGTGTCACAGCTCTGTTCCTGAAAACACTTGAGCATGAAGAGTCTCCTCTGCGCAATCAGGAGCACGGGCACCTGTGCCGCGTTTGCACAGCGAAGGCACCAAGTTAACCCTGAGGAGGCTAAACCACGTTTCGGTACCGCACGTCAGGCTGGCGGCGCATCAAGCAGGTACAAGGCGAAGAGCGAGGCCGCTCGGCGGGCCACGGTGCGGGCCCGGCTGCAGGCACCGCGCTCTGAGCCCAGCCCAGCGGCACGGCACGGCACGGCACGGCACGGCACGGCGCGCCGGCACGGCGGGAAGGGCAGGCCGCAGAGCGGTCTGCGGGCGCCCTCTCTCTGCGCTCGGCGCAAACGCAACGTGGAAAGCTGCACTTCCCGTGACGACAGGCGGCGGAGGCGAGTCCTGCCGCGCGCTGTGAGGTGACGACCGGGAAAATACCGCGCGAGTCAGCTTAGGATGGTGGAGGCGCCCGAGTGACGGCCATTTCCAGCTCTGCACGGGCACCTCCACTTGAAATAAGTAAACTAAAAAGAAGTCCACAGGAAAAAAATGCTCTCCTCCCCCCAGGTTCAGTATTAACGTAAAATAAGGACAAGCAAATTGTGAAGTAGCTACTGACGACATCTGCTTACAGCAGTGCTGGAGAAGCGACTCAACTCACCCTCACCACCCTTCAGAAAAGGGTGCACCCTTCAGGGAGCACCCTTCAGAAAAGGCCTGCTGAGGCCTTGTCTCACGCACACCACCTTGGCCTTTGAAATTTTAGACATATATTTAGACACATTATATAATGCTTTTCGTCTTGGTAATTTGACATGTTCAAGAATTAAAGTCCTCACAATCTCTGTGGCTTCCTCCCTCCAACTCAGTCCTCACTCCTTTCAAGGGAGACCAGAAAATGCAGGTTTCCACACGTTACAACCCAAGCCAGACCCACGCCAAGCGCTGAGCGATGGCATCCGCCACCTCGGAGGTCTCGCCGGGACGCGGGATGGGACGGAGCCGAGCGCCGTTGCGCGGCACGCGAGGTCAGACAGGAGCCCGTTCCCCTCGGCCGCGTGGGCTGCAGAGCAGAACGCAGGCGGAAGCTTCAGCTGGAGGCCCTGAGCATAAAGGTGGCTGCAAAGTGTGGAAGGTCCCACGGTGGTTTAACTAGGCAA
>JAUBNY010000002.1:5074484-5097997 GCA_032275445.1 Crypturellus soui | reverse complement strand
CATCAATATGGTTGCATCATTTCCATTTGCCAGCTTATAAACAATACACAAGTCTTCAATAATATGCAGTTAGTTGAGTGTTTGTGCCTGAAAGTACACTGCTTTTATAAAAGAAAAATATGTTGGTCATTGTGCTTACAGAAGGGAAGAAAAGAAGGAAAAGTGAAATGAAATGACATATATAGGAAAATCAAGCAGGCAGACGTCCTCCGTAAGTATTAGTGTTTGTTTTACAGAAAGACAACTAAAAAGCTACTTTAATTAGCATCTACAATAATTTAGGACAAGCATCACATTATCTTCCACCAGGCCTAACCATGGATTTTAGTAGTAGTTTTTTTAAAATCAATATTCACTGTATTTTAGATGAGCCATCTTAAATTTAGTATCTCCAGAAGTGTTTCTTTTCAAATCTATTCTGTTACCCAAATTGGCAACATTTCAAGGTGCACAATTAAAAGATTTTCCAAATTTGGTACTAAATCACAGGACTATTTATGCAAGCTGAACACATCCCATCAAAACAATATAAGCATTCACTTTTAGTTTTCTTCCATCCTAAAGTGGCTTAGACACTATTTTGGAGGGTGAATATGTTAGTCTTCAGATATGGCAAAAGTAGAACTAGCAAATGGCATGAAAAAGTACTGACCGGACCTCAGTTTGGCAGGGAAGCAGCATGTGCCTCTCTCACCTCTTCTGAGAGCACAGTAATCAAATCCAGCTTTTCTTGCCAATTCGCACCTTTCCTCTTTACTCTTTTCTGTTTAGAATCACTGGTTACTGAATAAAAAGCCTTTTTAATTTGTGGCTCTAAATTGCTTCCTATGGCTTTGTGAATATGTGCTTTTATCTCAAGTGGATACAGTAAGAAACCACCCATACAGCCGATTTTGAAAAAGTGTAGTGTATCATGAGACAAGACAGGTCAAAAAGACAAATAGAGGTTAAAAACAAAAACAAGATGTGGGACTATGTGGTGATAAAGGAAAATAGTCAGGAGTAGCACTGAAAGAAAAAAAAATCTCTTCCCCTTTGATCCAGAAAAGATGTGAGCAATCTGCATAACAAGAATACAGAAAACTAAGTTTTAAAGCATTTGGGGGTTAAATTCTTAAATGTTCCAAAACAAAAATCAAGTGCTTTTTCCTCCCTGGTAGCTTCAGATTATTTGTGTTTAGGGGTGCCCACAGCTCTGTTTTGAAGACAATCTGGCTGTGAGTCAGCACTTGTGTCTTTCATTAAAGATCAAGAGGTTACTTTTTACAGCACTTGCCTCCCTTGATTTACTCAGTGGTGGAAAAGGCAAGTAAGATACAGAAGCTGCACCGCTGTTCTCGATGACAGTTGATTAGCTTCCCATGCACACTTTGAATAGTTACTTTGGGTAGAACATATGAATATTCAAAGGGAAAGAATGATAGAAAAGCTCTTGCTATCACACTTTCTATGAGCCTTCTGCTGTGCCATCCCCTTCCCCACCAACCCCCAACATATTTTGATCTGGAAATGTAAAAATTAATTGTAGTCATTAAACAGATTTAAAAAGATTACAAGGGCAGCTGTTACAGCAATAGTTCTGAAATGTGGTCAGTGTCTGTCCTTTCCCCACATGCCTTACATTTGCAAATTTAAGCCCTTTAAAAGCAGCACTTATCAGAACAGGGTATGTCATACACTCACTCACTCTGGCTAAGCAGAAAAATGGCAGATTGTAATAACTACAATAAAGGCTATGTTGAGTTTGACTATTAGGCCACAATTACTGCAGAGCAAGTGACTGCTTCAAAAGTCAAGGCAGTTCTCATGCTATCAGCAGGAAGACAGGAATAAAGAGCACTCATTTTTAACCAGTCATTTATATACAATATTAACACCCAATCCAAGCACTTAGTACTTAGTGTGTGAAGAAAACATATTTGGGAGGAAAACTTGTTCCAGGAAACAATTAAGGTACTAGTAGGGAATATCCCCTAACCAATCAAGTAGTGAAATTATGATAAAGCCTTTTGTAAAGTCTAGGTAGCAATAGTTATAAATTGAGAATAGTCTGAAAGAACATACAGCAGAGTTTAGTTTTGTGTTTCTTCCCCAAACTAAATCTACACAAGCAATAATTTGACTATATGGTCATGAGAATTGAAAATCCTTCATGAACGAATTCTGCAATAGAAGACTAGCAAAGAAAATTGCCACCAGGAACAGTGAGGTAAGAAGTTGTACAGAATTTCTTAAATCCAAGAGACAAGGCTGTACTGGATCTCTGACGTTACGTATGTAGAGACCTCAAAAGAGGTTTATAATTCTATGAGGAATTGCACTATTAACTGCTATGTAGCCACCACTGTCACATAAAATGCTAAGCATTATTTGGCACAACAGCAGCAAAACTGCAGAGCATATTTAGCAGCAGGAATTATACGAGACCAAAACAAGACTAGAAAAAGCCACCCACACACATCCATAATTGTTTTTACTTGCCAGAGATTGTGTATCAGGCACTTGCTTCTCTGGCGCTGCTCTAGGGTTTCCCGAGATAATCACATGGAACTAGGACTAATGAAACAGGGATGTTCTGTGAGTGAACAGTTTGACTTCTGCTCCTTAGAACAAAAAAACCTCACACATTTAGCCTTGTCCTCAATAGAAAAGATATTTATCAAACACTTTCCACAAAGAAATAATTACATACAGCCAGCAGCAGGATCCACTCCAGTATTTTGATATTACTAATCTGGATCACTAATGATCCAAATGTAAGAATGTGCAGTATTTTTCCCCCTCAAAGTGGAGTAGCAGCTTGCTTGCTTACTCACCTGTAGGCATGAAGGAGGGCAGGACACACATTGCCTTTCTATTAGGGCAGAACAGGGCATTTTAAATGCCTCCACAGCAGAATACCGCACTGAGAAAAATCATACTGCATAGACTGATGGCAGTTACAGATTGGAGAGAAATATATATATATATATGTGTGTGTGTGTGTGTAGTCAGGTACATTCTTGTAACCAGATCCTTGTAGCAGTAAGTCCTTTCCCTGTGTGTTCCTCAGTTTACTCCTGATGAGTCCATCACTAACACTTGTTGGTGATGCAAACACAGTTTTCCATGGAGCTGAGGCAGCAAGACAGGAATTGCAGTACCCAGTATTTTGCAATGAAGCAGATTAAATCTATCACTTGGGACAATGAGAGCTCTGTAGCAATGGGTTCATATTAGTAGTACAAATACATAAACTAAGCATCTGTTATCACACTAACGTGAGAGATGCCAGAATATAGGCTCTTCTATTCTAAGCAGTCTTTGCTATGAAATTCATTTGACTTTACAAAAAACCACCCTTTTATGACAGATTTTTCACTTTGATAGGACACCTATCATGAAAAAACAGTAGAACAGTCTCTTCAGTCAAACACTGCCATCATAAGGTGTTCTGCAACTAGTTTTACTGTCCTGGAAAATCCATAAAAATACCTTTTGTACAAGTTATGATTATTTTCATTAGATACCATTCTTTGAGCTGTGTAGATGGTGGCCGAGAAGTATGTCCTCCTGTGAACTACTTCTGAACCTGCAGAGATGGAAGCAATTGTCCACCTAAATCCAAGGCAATGGCCTGAGGAAAAGCCTATACGTTTAGAGTAAGCAAGGAGAGAAGGAATGCTCTCCTTAAAGGAAGCAGTTCTCTTGTTCCTCCATGATAAACTTTCTAACATTCAGTCTCGTGTATCATGAGTATCCTTCCTGAAGGAAGGAAAGCAATAGTAGGAGCAAAGGAAAAAGAAAAAAATCAGAGTAGTTACCTGGAAGCTATTATACAGACCGATCATTTCTAAATATTAGGGCAGGTTTATGCCTATCCACCTTCCAGAAAAACCTGCTCCTCTTTTGGTTTATTACATCAATTCTCCTGTTGTTGAACAGACCTATAACCAATGCTATTTCAGAATTGCCTACACATCCAAGGTATTGAGAACTTGCCTATTCAGCTGCTAAAGCATATATATATATATATATATGTAATATATGTGTATGTATATATATGTGTGTATATATATAGACATATATATATCATATATGTGTATGTATATATGTGTGTATATATATATGTGTATATATATATATATATAAAAGGGAAGCAAACCCTTAAAAATAAATGTATAGCAAACTAATCAAAAGCAATGGCTCTAAACAGGATGAGCCACAGGTTTTACTAAAGACTCTACATCTATGATTAAGATTCCCTGCTCTGATAGTGCTTGGATACTTAACCGCCAACATTTCACCCAAAACAGAGATTTTCAAGGACTTCCAGGCTCCAGGAACCAGCACACAGCGCTGCCAGAACACAGTAGCTCTGTGCTGGAGCAGATAGGAAATATCCAAGTGGCGTGAGACGCTTGGGCTGAGAATGGCCATGCGGGCAAGCAGGGCCTTAGGCAGCCGTCTCGCTCAGTGCGCGCCCTGAGGAGCCTGTTTGTGACCATGGCAGATGGCTCCTACTAAGGACAAGGTACAGCCAAGCCGAGCACTCTGTGAGCAGTCCAGCTTTGTCACTGAATGAAAACGCAGTTACTCCCTGTTGTATCAGGGAGACATTATAAGGAACTCATAGTTGATGCACAGGAATGGGTATTCTGCACAAATGCAGAATAAATCTCCAGAAACAGCATTTCAATGTAGACCTTGTGCCTCGGGCAACTACACTGACAGCACAGGGATTTTTTTTTTTTTTTTTTTTGCTATTAAATCACCACATGACACACTATTTTTGCGGGTAAGGGATCAAACTGCCAATTTAAAATCTTCTTTCACTGATGAAGAACAATCCTGCTCAGAGCTAACCCAAAGAACATTTCTGTGTTGATGAGTTGTACTGTATTGCCTTGTTCTCTGGTACAGAAGTTCACTACAAACCAGCTTGCAAGAAAAATGCTAGTACAGCATTTATCACCAGAAGTTTGGGCACAAACACCAGCTGTCACAGACAGTAAATGTTCCCTTGGTGGTATCAGGGCACACTATTATCCCAGATCACGCCATGGCTGCTGCTCTTCTCCAGCAGAAGAGGTTTCTCTGGCTTGACCAGACACAGCTCAGGACTGTTGAGCTAGAGCCTCACATATACCAATGTCAGTAAGATGGACTCATCAGTAACCTGTCAGAAACCTCCCATTTCATTGCAAAGTAAGATAACGTGCTGCCTCTCTGTTAAGGACAGTGAAATGAATGAACAGGGCTTAGACTAGGGCCTGCCTAGTCTATACAGGCACATAAGGCTTAATTTTGCACTAAAAGGTAACACTTCCATTTACTTTGTGGGTGCAGAGAAATTGGTTGCTGTCTTTGTTGCTGAGAAACTCCTTCCCATTTTTAATTTTAATTTTTTTTTTGACATTAGGCAGAGATCAGGTGTCAGACAAAGATGAGATCACGAAATTTCATATTCTGTGTTAAGCAAATAGGGAACTAAGGAGAGATCCCATTACTTTTTATTTTTGGAGTGCATATTAAGATGACATTTGAATTTTCTCATAAAACTCAGTCTAACAGCAATACCCACTTTGCTGACATTCAAAACAGGAACATGCCTAGTATCACCAACAAGCATCATGCTGTGCTTTTTTTCCCCACTAGCCGCATGGCTGCAACACTAAAGCATGTACCATATTCACTGGAGATGGAGAAAAATCTGGAGAAGAGAGAATTCAAGAGGAAAAAATGGAGAAGAGGAAAATTCAACATATAATATCCAGCAGTGTTAAGGAGGTACAGAAAAGAGAGTAAAAGTTATATAATGAAGCCATTTGTCCCTTCAACATTTGCCTACAATTATTTTTTACTTTTTACTAAACACAATTCCCAAATTTTACTTCCTTTTTAGACTAACTTTTGGAAGCAGTCACAAAACAACTACAGAGACATCTCTTGGTGGTATGACCCAGTGTTGCTCAGTACTGTGCCTCAACGGGGTATTACATCTTGTTCCACTCACGATCTATACCTACAGCACGAGTGGCCTCAACAGATTAAAATGAGCGCATTACACCAAGTAATGTAAACTTGTGCTTTATCATCTACACCGCCCAACTCTGTGTTGATTTATATCAACATCAAAGCAAGATGTCTAAAGAATCTGAAGTGTTTGAAAACACAACTAGGGATTAGTGCCTTCTCTTCCAGGAGGTTACAGACTGCACTTTCAAAGTGTAAGCCAAAAGCAAGACTTTACCTATACTCCAGGCATTCAAACATGAACTGAGTGCTCACTTGAAAACAAGGAGTATTCTTCACCTTCACAACAAGCTACGATGTTTACAATCAATTTTAAATGTGGGAAGAGAGGAGAGAAATTTGATAAAGGGAGATTTTGCCTAATAGAGGAAGTATTTACGAATAGATGTTTCTACTCTTCTAATTGTTTTTATTAGCTACTTTTGAGTTGGAGGTTTGCAGTTTATGGTGTCTAACCATCACCACTAAGGGTACCAAAGGCTCAGGATGAAATTAATTTTCATCCAGTGAAAAAGTGTTTTGCAAATTTAAATAATTTTCTGATCAGAAGTTATTCATTTGCCATGGAAGCTTAGTGACAGTCATTACATTAGTGCTGCTACTTTTGTTCTGAGTCTTCGATGGGCATGGTAAAAGTCTGCTTTTTAGAAGTGTTTTAACTCATTAAAAGAAAAAGCTTACGATGTCACTGCCGGAGAGCGATGACACTGAAGAGGCAGATGACCCAGAGGATAACTGCTGGGTGCTGGCCAACGACAGAGCCAGGCGCTGGTTGTAAGCTGCCTCCGAGTCTCTGTTTGGTTGCTGTTCTCCATTGCATGGAACAATCTGGTCTCTTATTTTCAACCTGTTATCTGTTAAAAAAGGACACGAGGATCATTTTAAGAGCAGAGAGCATAAACATATGAATCTTGCAGTCTAAAAACAACTTCAGTTTAACTAGTGAATGAAATGAAAAAATAGTCTTAACATACAAAACTAGTCTTAGGTTAGAAAGCAACAAATTGTTTTAAGTTTTGCCCACATACTTGAACCAATGATTAATTTCAATGCACAGATTTTTTTTCAATTGAACCAAATCTAAGGAAAAAAAAGTTGAAACCAATTTCAAAGATTTCTGTCATACATACCAAGTTCAGGTGATAAATTAATTTTGTTCCCCCACTTCTTTTTAATCCAGGCTCTGTTGTCTATAACTTCTTGATTCACTTTGATTATTCTACCTAACGTGCTAAAAAAAAAAAAAAAAAAGAGAGAAAAAAAAAAGGGATCGTTAAAGCCAAATCACATATGTGCAAGCATTTCAAAAAGAAATCAAATTACAGTAAAATCAATGCAAATTATCCATAACCAAGCATCTTTCTGAACTTTCATTTGCTTATGGCAGCATCTGGGCCACTGAAGAGTCAAGCTTTTTAAAATTAGTATATTACTTACCTTCTGCCATACTAATATGCAAACACTGACACATAAATAAAACATTTTTATGCTGTACTTTAAACCATGCATCTTAGCTATCAAGAATGCACATACAGATGCTAATGTACCTACTATAGCACTTTACATTTCTCCATACAAAAACAAATGTTTTTCACAAAATCTGTATTACAACAGCTACAGGACGCACTGAACATGTTAATAACCTGGACCCCCAATTCCTCCTCCTGCTGGACAGTGACATTCTCTGGTCCTTGCTTATAGATTTACAAGAGAAGTTAAAAGGTTTAAGATCCCTGCAGTTATAAAGGAAGTACCATGGATCATGAGGTAATGGAAACAAGAAACAGACTGGCTCCAAAACCAGAATGAGCTAAAATTTAAGATTACTCAAAAGGGCAAATGGTTGAGTTAAAAAGCCCACCTTGTCTTGTTGAACAGTGACTAACGTAATACAGTAAGTATAGAGCAGTGGTTTACAAAATACCCTCTCAATATTCAGCCACTTGAATTGCAGGTCTTCTTGAGTAGGAGCTGTTTGAGAGTTTGTCTTTTGGCTTTTTGGCCTTTTATCAAGACCTTTTTTGTTGAAATTCTCACTATTTATTCAATGAGCAGTGTTTAAGAATGACTGACTATTGTGCAAAAATGGACCGTGGAAAGTTATCATCCTGGGAGAAAGGCTATTTCAGTTTTGAAAGCTCTCAATAGTTCTAAATAAGTTTATTTCACATCATAAAGGTAGAACATACCTTTACTGGAATTTGATTTTGTGTGTTCAATGGGAAAATACGACATCTGTAGTCTAAATGCTTCAGATTATCAGATAATTTCCTAGTAACACTTTAAAAAGGAGCAGTGATTCCCCTACTAGGTTAGGGATTACTACTTCATTGCAAGATCAAGTGTCATGTACTCAATATTTAGACTTCCAGCTTGAAAGACACGTCAGTATGTTAGTACTGAAAGAGCTGCGCAGCATCTAAGCACATATTGGACCAAATGATATCACCTAATGCTTAAGCTATTAATCCAACAGGTGCACATGGACCTCAGGGACAGAATTACTGGCATCCACCATTTTATTACTTAATATAGATAAACGAAGTGATGCATGCTGGAAAACATGATCTTAAATTGCACATGAAGAATTAAAGGCTTTGAAGCAGTTATCACCATTCAGATGGTAATTGCCCGGGTTATAATAGTAATTTCTTTGAAAAGCAAGGCTGAAAAGCTAAATAGAGCATTAGAAAAAAGGAACAGAATAAAGGAGGATAGCATTTTGTCAGTGCACTAGCCCATGATGTAACACTGTTTTTAACACTCTGCTATTCCAGCTTCTTGAACTCAAAAAGGAAGTATTTGAAAGCAGAAGAGAAGGAAGACAAAACTGAAAAAGACTCCAAAAAGACTGTGGCCCTGAAGTTGCAGTTCCTAGGAACTGCCAGCATGGAATTCAAGCATAAAAACACTGGCTCCTTAGCCCTGGGAGAAAAGGAAATCCAGGAGGTGGAAGTTTCACCCAAACAAGCCTTCGGAAAGACATGAGCTTTTATTCCAGGATGACCTATAGCTTCTACAACTATCAGCAGCAGCGGTCTTAGAATTACAAAAGCAACAAATTAATCAGAAACTCTTCTGGAGACAGTTAGCTTGTCATGCCTGAAGCTTGTCATGCCTTCATATACCAAAAGGAAAATGCAAGACCTATGCAAGATAGCATTTTTATTGGTCTGGGAGACTGGTATAAAAATGCCTGACATCAACAGGTGTAAGGAGAAAACCTACTGCTACATCAGCAATTATGGTAGCAGGTGACAGCATGTAGAACCCAGGAATCTTCTCTTACTAGCTCCCTTCACAGAGCAGATCAAAGCCTCAAACTCTGTTTTTCTGGTGGTTGCAGAGGGAAGGATTTATTATTTACCCATCAAAATTTAAAATAGTCACTATGATACCAGAAACTTAAAGATGCACTACCATATACTTAAACAGCAGGGCAGAGGAAAGGAGAAGCAAGTGTGATCGACTCAGATACTGCTCTTAGAAAAACAGACAGCTCATGTATGGGATTCAAACATATTGTTAGGGTCAGAAGACTTCTCAAAATAAAAGTTTTGAAATTGTGCTTATACCTCAGTGCTTTCAGTCTTCAAATGCCTAGGAGCAAAGAGTAACTGTTGATCTGCCTGGCCACTAGTAGTAGAGATTCTACTGCTTCTTTTCTTTGGCAATGTCAGGAGTTCTGCATATGAGACATTTCTAGCAATCTTCTAAAGTTAATTAAGAGGCAGAAAAATACCAAGTTATGTGGTTAATAAAATCAGACAGCTCTCTCTATGAAAGGTGGCCCACTTAAAGATTTTCCTCTAGATATCACAGAGTAAAAACAGAAGTTAATTGCATAACCCAGGCTCCTAACAACTATTTCATGATAAATGTTTAGAAGCTCCAGTTTAACACACCACACAGTTTTTCTGTCCACTTAATGCCAATTATTTTGCAAGCCCTCAGGTCACAGGGACACTGTCATTACAGCACAATTAAGATGCAAACACACCTTAAGAACACCCTTAATGGGATCAAACTGCTGACATTCAATTCAGTGAAATTAAACATCTAAAACTCCAGTCAAGCTCCACAAAGAACTGCAAGAACAAGGAGGGGGGGAAAAAGGGATGGAGGGGAGGACATAGTCAAAACAACGTACAGAGATGTTAAAATTATGAAGCACATCCTTGGTGTTTAAAGGAGCATAAAATCTAAACCCGACTAAAGAGCATGTAAGAAGGGTCTGCTCCAGGGTTAGTAAAAGAAAAGTCTAGAACTTTTAACTAGACAAACTAGACATATCTTTTTTCTAAGAAAAGCTGGTGTTGCTGATACCTCCCAAGGGAGAGCACGCTTTCTAGGGACAGCCATCCACCATACAAGTTGTGAATGAGTGGAAGAACTGCATGTATTTCTAATTCCTGTGTCAGAAATGCTACCAGGCAAATTACCCATTTCCTTTGGTAGTTCTCAGAGCTCCCAAGACTATTTTGGTCACTCGTGGACAACCTAACCTAATATACAGGCATGCTGGCAGTTCGGTGAACTGTGCACTAAGACCAAGCAGCTTCTAGCAGAGAAGGGGTAAATCACTTCACACGTGGTGAAGACCATTGCTTCTTCGAAAGTTATCAACTGTAAATTATAATCCCAGACAAGCATTAGCAAAGCCAGGCCAAGGCTTCCTCAGAATCTGAGCTCTAGCCTGTATGGGCACATACTCATAATCACACAACATGACATTACTGAGTAAGCCAACATCCTGGGCTACAGACATACTTACTAAGCCAAGGATGCATCTGTACACAGAACAGTGGAACTTACAGTTGCCAAGTGGTGTCACACCACTTCTTGTGGTGCAGTAGGATGCAAATTCCTACTGCTTCTCTTACTCTTGATCTGCCCATTCTGCGGCCACAATACAAGCTGAATCAGCTTATTGACATGACAGCCCAAAGGGTGAGTTGCTAAATTTTCTCTCAGAATAGGAAGTTTATCTGACTCCCTTTCTGATTGCAGCAGCAATAAACCAGATCCAATGCAAGAGTGCAGAACAGGTGAACTGATGAGCAGGGAAGTACCTCTCCAGCAGCCCATGGCTAGTTATGTTATACAAGGTGTAATATGAAAATGCACCTTAATAGACTATTATTGTCAATCTCCACAGCAGCTAGTTGACTAGTATCGAAGAAAATGAATAAACGAATGAAAGTTTATTGCATAACTTCTATTTCTCATTAAACCACAGAAAACTTCATCAGAATATAACTGCAAAGACAGTCACTGCAACTTTAGAACATCACTCCTTACACCCAGACTTTTTTAGCCAGCTAGTTTAGGATGGTACAGACCAGGGTACGACCAGAATCGCTCAAAGCACATTCTATGACTGAGCCTATACAGAATGTGTCCTGTTCATAACTACTTTAGAGTCAGACCCTGTGGCCCTGAGTCCCAATGACCTCAAATACTGGAAACATATCCTGTGATTTTCAGTCATTCTGATTAAAGTCACAGCTCCCAAACTGATCTCACGTATAAGGTGTACAAGCTGAAAATGAATGGCCAGTCTTCTCTTTCACCTTCCTAACCAGGAAAACTCTCTTTCCAAGATGACAGGAATCCATTTGCTTCCATAAAATCTTTGGTAGTGCTAACTTCTCCTGAAACCTTCTTGAAAGATGATGAGCAAGGTATTGTATGTATAAAACAGTGCTAAGGTAGTTCAGGTAGTTTTGAGTAATTGCCTCCAAGTACACAATTTGAGTACTGTTTACACTAAATACGGACTCACAGAATCATAAGACTCATTATTGTTAGAAAAGATCTTTAAGATCAAGTCCAACTGTAAACCCTTCAACACCCTGCCTGCTAAGCCATGTCCCTAAGTGCCTTATCAACACGTACAGAATCACTATGGTTGGAAAAGACCTTTAAGATGAGCCCAACCATAAACCAAGAAGTCCAGACAAGATGCTTTTAAGATCCATTACACTTTCAAACTTTTATTTAGAATTTTAAACGAAGAAGCTGGAGAAATAAACTTCAGTCTGCCCACAATATGCTGTGTGTCTTATTGGTACAGAACATGGACATGAGTACAGTCTGTGTTAAAGGACCAAAAACCTGACTTTTTTTGACCTAGGGTTTACCAGCAGTAGGAGAGGGCTTGTACTTGAGTTAGACTGACTCTGTAAAAATACAGTGATTATGAATACTAAGAAAGATTTGAAAGCTACAGAGATGGTCATCAGCAAAACAGGATTTAATTATAACTATACAAGTAGAAAAGCTTTCCATGAAAAGAGCTGATATAAACTCAGATCTACCAGCCATTTTAAGGGGTCTGAATTAATGAAATTGAACAAAGTTAGCCTGAGGAATTCAGCTTCTTCCAAGTTCTTATGCCTTCAGGTGCTCTTCACTGGCTTTATTCTGTCTTCTAGTAGAACATAAAACAACTAAAGCAAGTTACTGCTCCTAAAGGGAGCCCACTCCTTACAGCTTAACCTATCAGTACCAAGCCTAGAAAAGCAAAAACAGATCAGGAGGAAGGGCTTCTGGGTGGCTCACCCTTTAGTTCAGGCCACCAAAAAAGTTTATATACAGAGCCTGGACCACTCTGTCACCTAATATAAGGCATAAGGATCTGAGATATACCTGGAATGCCCCAGCATATCATGTTCAACCAAGAACTGGGATAGAATGTGGACTGCTCCTGAGCATTTGCCACAACACAGTCCCAAACAGTACGTAATTCATCTACAGAGCCTCAACTGCTAACAAGGCTGGTGCTGGGCGAGACAAATCACAGATGAATTTGCGCAACACTGCTCAATCTTATGATACTGTTTCCTCTAACGCAATGGCAAGTTACAAATGCAACTGCTTCTGAGACAGTTTTCACTGGCAGGCATGTCAGACCTACCACAACTGAATGCTGCTGCTGAGACTTTACAGGTTTAGAAAGTTGTGACAAAAGTCAAGCATTTCCCAAAATAAGCTAAGAAGTGTGCATATCAGCTACAGGTGCTGATGATATCTGTGGCTTGTATTAAATACAGTTACAAGCAGAAACACTATTTAATACGTGTAGTATAAATACCAGTCTCCTGTATAGAGAATAACTACATCCTTTGGAAACATCACAGCTCAGAAGTCAATGAAGGGCAAGAGTCAAGACAAGTAAAACTTTAGGAACTTCAAAGTTGTTCTATCCATACTTACATGTGAATGAAGTACAAATTTCATTTTGCACACGACAATCTCAGCCAGTACAAGTTTTACAGATGCACTTCTAAGTTATATTAAACCAACAGGGGCTCAAATATCAGAGTATCATTCTGCACACACCGCTTTTCCTATGTGTCATGGTCAAATGTGCAGTCACAATCTTGCAAATTTAACACCATAGAAAACATAGGGACTTACAAACACTGTCAGTTTTAAATCCAGAAGTGAAAGAGATCGGATACACTCTGTGGTAAATGTACTAGAGTAGAACTTTTTCCTTTCAGTTACATTAATATTAAACATTAAAAGTTTTAATAAGATTTGGAATTGTACCTAGGTGTACCTTGTTACTCCTCCCTATAACCAACTAGGGAGTTCAAAATACCACTGGAATTCTACGGAAGTCCTTAGGAGATGCAGACACATCCTCTGGTCTAGCCCAATTTGTACTGAGGATTAGAAACATATAGCAAATAAGGAGCACATATACCCTATGCCTTAAGTCTTTATTTTCTTTCCCCTCCCTTTTCAAAGAAAAAGGTTTATAAAGGCATGAGCTTAAAAACACTTTTTACTATCTTTCATAGAAGTACTAGACAGCTTAGAACTGCATTAAAAAACAAAAACCCACATATCTACAAGTATTGTAACTTTTAAACACCATTTCAAAAGTTATGGCCAAATTGAATTAATTTTTTTAATAGCTTAATTACTAGTAAAACCTTTTTTAAAAAGTCTTGTGGAAGCACATGGAAGAACTAAGCAAACTTCTAGCTTTGCTTTGTCTAGTTAAGTGTAAATATTTATTCACATATCATTTCTTTCTACTGCTGTGCACAAACATATCATACCAAGCAGCAGGACTTTCCTTTGAAGCATTTTAAGTAGAACATTTGAGGAAGACCAATACATCATCTGGCCCCCTTCTACTCTAAGGGAACATTACGTTGGACTCTTCCTGTTTTTTTAATCAGTCTGCCTCCATCTCTGCACACACTAAAGGTATTAGGTTCTTACTGGGCCAGCCTAAATCTCTGGGTAAATTTCAATATAGCTGCAGTTAAACAATAAACAGCAATATTCTCTTATTGACAAGATCCAAACATTCCTAGTTGATTAAATAGACAAATGGATATTCAAAAAGTGGACTAATTACCTCTCAGAATCTCTATTTGGATATGATCTTGCAAGTGGTGATACTGCATGGCTAAGAACAATGTAGGCATAATCAAAAACTTGTTTCACTTGCATGGCACCGTAAGAACTTCTGCCAACGTCGTTTCCTGTAATAATGTGACAGTCATCAGGTCAAGTTTTTTTTGTTTGTTTGTTTTAATACCAGTAACCAGAAAAATATTCATACTGAAAGCTCCAAAGTCTTAACAGTACCTCTCAGCTCTCTCTCCTTAAAGATGTCAGCCCATTCTGTTCATTGCAGGCACAGCTAAATGTGCCTATCTAATCAAATCAAGCTAACCTTTGGAATCAGGCTTCACAGCACACATTCAGTTTAATACTTGTAAAATGCTATTGTACCAGAACATGGAAGAAACAGGATGTAAAAGACAGCTATAAGTACGCTTTAATTGATCTCTTTAACAGAGTACCTCTCATGCTTATGTTAAGGCATCAAATAACACTTACCAGTAGACTTTGTATAGGCTGAATTCAGATTTCAATTACCTCTGTGAAACCACATTACCTTCATAGGGCCAGGCATATTTACAACCACCTCTATTTAAGCCTATCAGTACTACAGATAAATAACACACCTCATACGGATTATTTACCTAATAATAGACAACCAATTAAAAAAATAAAAATAATAAAAAGCCATCTCATCAGATTCTGAAAGCTTGTGCTTAAGCTAAGCTAGTGGCACTTTGCCACTCTAGACATGAACTGTATGTCTAGCAGAACTTCTACATTCAGTAGAAGATATGAGGCTCTGGAGAAGTTAACTTCCTAAAGCTTCCATGTCAGTGACAATGTACAGGCATCAGTCTTCCATTCAGCACTTAGAAAGATCTTGCTGGCATCAGCAAAAACAAACAAGCATTTGGGCTTTTTTTGGTAAATATATTTGGCACCAGACACCAACTGTTCACTGTCACCACTTTAATCAAGAATTAAAAACAATTTCCTTCAAAATGCATGTCTGAAATACAGACTAGGTCTCAAGTGGGTAGAAAGCTGCTTACAAGAAAAGTTTGTTTCTTTTCTACCTGAAACTCCAACAGGACCATGGGAAATGGGAAAGCTGTAGAACACATTTATTTTAAGTTTACAAATCAGGACCTATTAGCAGGACAGAGAAAGGATGGAGGTTGCTACTTTGAATCTAATTAGACCAATGTTGACTTTAAGGAAACCCTTCATCTGCTGAGCTATTTTTTACCCAGAACACAATTATAGACAACCATCCTGAAATCTACTATCCCAGGGGAGAGGGGCAGACAAAACCCTGGCTTTCGTACTAGATAACACATTTTAGTCTTTCAATTTTCTCTAATTATAATGCCATTTTTCAGGAAAACATAGATCAGTGAAAAGAGATTGGGAATCCACGAGCATTTTTGGAACACAGGATTTCTCTGACAATGTTTATGGTAAAATTAAATAAAAAAAGAATTAAGACGGGTTTAATGCTTCCTGAAATAACCAAGTTCTTAAGGTACTACTAGACTCAAAATTGGAAGAGTGCAATCAGCACAGGTTGTCAAGGTGCATAAGTGCCCTGTGACTAAGCTACTTTCCACTTAAAGTGCTATAGATACATGCAAAAGAGAATAAGCTGAGGAGCAAAACAAAACAAAAAATATATATAAGAGTTCAAATGCATGCAGTTATACCTACCACTACATTTCTACAACAGGAATTGAGAATATATGTGGAATCAAGTCCCATTGCTCTGATCTGGTACTAAGGCAACTGTTGATGCAGGGTTGACAGGCATCCTGCAAGAACCTACACCAAATGAAGACACTACTGCTCACTCCTGTTGACAGTGGGTGCAACCTCCATTGCTCTGTCAGCTTAAGAAATCATGAGCCTTCCCTAATCTATTTACAGCAAACTCAAGCAGTCTAGTTTACACCACTAATGAAGTCGTGCATTAGTCTTCAGTGAAGCAGATTTGATAAGAGACAGCACAGTTCATACAACAGCTCCCTTAGGTTCCTGGATTTAACTGTTCTGCACCTGCAATTTGTTCACAAGGATATCTGCCTAAACAGTCTTAATTCAGTTTTACACTCTGCACTGACTTGCACTGCAGTTGAAAAAGCAAGTATGGAGCCAAAGCTACTGTGAACTTTACCAGTCAGGTCTGCGTTAGGCACGCCCATACTCAATCCACACGGCAACATATTAAAGAAGCCAGATGATCACATACACATATATGCTGTCCAGAATTAAAAGGTTTCCTTCTAAGGGGTCACTCATCAGCAGATCACATTTACACATTCGAGTCTTTCATTCATCACAGTCAGACTCTACAGGTTGATCAGTTAAAGCATGTGCTTTCATTCTTAAAAAAAAAAAAAAAAAAAACCCACAAACAACTTAAAGGCTTCAACCCTCAGCATCACCAAATAACTGCACAAAGAATTCAACCCCCTCTTCATTGCAGCAGGAGCAACTGCTTCCGGAAGGAGTGTGCCTAACACTTCCAAGAGTAGCTATCTATACTATCACTCAGTTAAGCAGTCTTACTGAAGTAATAACCTGAAGTAATTTTAAAAGTAGGGTGTGGAAAAGTAAAGGTCAGGCAGTGAACAAGGGCAGAAGGCAGATCTGTTCATTTCAAGCTGTTACCCACTAAACTTCTGCAACATTCAGCATTTAGGAGCTCTTTCAGCTGCTAGTCCCAATATATTTTTTTATTTCTATAAATGTTTTTATATACACACCATGCACACATTCATACATTCTAATCATGAAGAGCAGGTATTGAAAAGCTGTGATGAATACCCTTGGCAGCCACTAAGGCTAGAATAGGTACTCCCAAAAGCTGTTATTCACCTCAAATTAATGTACTTAGAAAATATCAAGATGCAAAGCAAAAAATCAAAAAATAAAAATAAATAACTGGACCTCCAAGTTAAAGAGTTGCTTTTCAAAGCAGCTCTATGAAATCTGGCATTGCAGGTTTTTATTAGTGCCTGTAGCAATTCAGAATGCAGAACACCACTTTTCTAATGAAAAGGACAACACAGATGAAGATGCAAGCCTTAAACTATGACTTAACTACTCTAGCCAACACACCAAACCAAGATCCAAATCATTCCAATTCTCAGCTATCAAAAATGCAACTTTAATAATACTTAGGCTCGAAGCCAAAAAATGCAGTCTTCCATAACAGTCCACTGAAAGACCAGTCTCACATATATGAACCTCTTGGAAGATGATGACCCTCTACACTGCTTCACCACACTCCCCTCATCAGAAAGACTGTCATACTAAAGATACCTGTAAGTGATCGACTCCGCAATCCTCCTACAGGAATACTTTCAACATCGCTTCTTCACACCACATGGTAAAAGAATTACTGCCTTGAGAAGCTCATGTGGTGGCAGCTACAAGGTACTCACAGATACTCTCTTTGCAAGGAAGAGATCTGCATCATGCTACCTAGTCCTAGGACACTACAGACTCAAGAGAAAAAACAAAAATTTGAATATCTATCTCAGGCCAAAAACAGCATCATAAGAAATATCACAGGACAGATTAGTCCAGCATCTTCAATCCAGATTTCAGAAATCTGCTGCAACTTCAATGTGCAAACTGTTCACATCTTTCCTGGAATTTCTGTTCTCAGAATAGAGATTATAATCCTCTAGTGCAGGATAAATAATCTTTGAGAAACTCAGAGGAAACCCTGTAGCACCCAAAAGAATCTGGTACAAGCAGAACATACAGAGGGAACAGCCCTAGAGCTGGCTGATGTCTGTTGCATTAGAAACACACTGAGCAGTTAGAAGGCCACATCTAACCAGTCCTCAGACTTGGACAACACTAAATTGTGTTGATTCTGTCCTCTATTCATGTGCTATATCTTTCAGCATACTCTATCACCCAGATGTACAAATGTCCATAGCAGGCATTCTCACACTACTTGGACGATCCTGAGAAATGGAAAGGTCGCTTTGTTTTCTTTCGTCCCTGCATTTTGTTGTCTGCTCAGGACTACGTCATCTTTCCAACTTTTCTTCTCAGGCTTAACCAGAATTTGAGGAAGATTAGGAACAGGCTAAGAAAAATCACAAAGAAAGACTAAGAACTGGTGCATGTAAAGCACTTCTGAAGGGAAAAATAACCTATAGCAGTTTAATCTAAAGGAAGACAGCAACAGCTGCCCCTGTACTCAAATATTTGTTCCCATTTCCTCTCCAATGCTAACCCTCATGAGGTTAGACACTGAGCTAATCTGACCACAAATTAGCACAGAGATTATTTGTCATCTGAAAGAGAACCTAAACTCTCGGAAGAATCCTTTGTATAGACACAAACAGTAACAAAACTAATTATAGAGTTTTAGATACTAAATATATACCCTTAATAGACACTTCTAGACACTGTATGGATATATGATTATGCCTCAAGCTAAGGAGGCTGTATTTCTCAGATGTGATGCAAAGAGCCATTCTGGATCTCCTAAGCAATTTCTTCCCAGTTCCAAATTCTGAGCTCTATGGCAGCTGCTAGATGATGTCCTTTAGGATAAGCTCTCCAAATGATGTATTTCAAGGTATTGTCAACTTTCATTTGTGTTGCCTAAACACCCTCTCCTGTAAGAATTCCATTAACTCAATCTGCAGATCCTCATCTGAAATCTAGTTCTTAACAACTCTGAGAGCACAAAAATAGGATCTTTCTTCCAGAGTTCTTTGGTTCTTCAAGTTTCATGCTAAAGGAACAGTCCAGAGCCCGCACTGGACTTGCCATTTCATTTCAAAGCATGAATGAAAAGAAGAAAAAAAAATCTAAAATTTGACTATTCGTAATTATCAAAACATTCCAGAGTATAAATAAACTCTTCTCTTTTAGTCCTAAGCTAGCAGACATGAAGAAAGAAGACTGAAAGACACAGTAACTGTCCTTTATTTTACAGAAATGTAGCTCATGCTGCTACTGACCTGGATCTTACCTGGCAAGTAAGCATACAGCTCCTGAATAAACCCTCAAAAACACCATGAAGTAGTTCTGCATATTCACACTTAGGCCTGCTCAAATGCAAGAGTTGCCCTGGACACAATCTCAGACCTACATATCAGAGATGTAGTTAGAAAAATGATTATCTTTTCTTGCAACCTGTCCTAGAGGAGTATGAACATTTAGCACAGTGAGTATTCACAAAAGAGTCAAACTTAGCTCCTGATCCATGGTATTTGCTTTAGAAGTGCTATACATAAGCAGCCTACCCACAAGACGTGACAGTATAAAGGAGTTTGAGTGCCAATTACATTCTAGAAATATTAATGCTCAAATCCAAATTAACTGAACTTAACTTTATTAAAAAGTTTTTTTTAAGAGTTCCAGTCTGAACAGAAGCCAAACTGAGTAATAGCTGGAACATTTTCAGGAGCTCGCCCAGAATTAATCTTGAGTTTGCAGGTTACTGAATCAAAATGAAATCTTTTACTTCCAAAAGTACATTCTACTAAAAGGAACACTCTGTAGAGGCACTTCCGCAGCACAGAAGCCATTTCCACAAGTCATACTCTTCGTACCAACAGCATACTGCAGCCTCTCCTTTGCTCCACGCTCCTGAACGTGAATTCATGTTCTCTGCAGTCTCTGCTGTGTTCCTCTTTATGCAGGTACTTCATTTGGGGCTTTTCTTGCCCAGATAGGACAATTTAACTGAAGAGTGGGAAAAACTACCTATTTCTTTCTCATTTTCTCATAATGAAAAATTGAGTTCTGTTCCTTCCAGAAATCCCCTTCCAGGATTCCCTGGACCTCTTTCCTTCCTACTCCTCAGCACTATTAGAGAACCTTACTGTACACTCATACATTTCTGCATTTCCATACATCTGCACTGTATGTGTGCAATCAAAATTGCACACTGAAGCTGCGAATCTTGGAGGATTTCGGTTCCTTATGCACCAACCCACCTCCATAACTGTACCACACCATCAGATATATTCTTTCCCCAGTGCAACTTCTCAACTCATATGACAGACTTCAGGGACTCTTGTATGGCATAATTTGAGCCAGAGTTCCAGAAAACTGCAAGAAATGTACAGTCTTACCAGGCAGGAGAGGATCTTCAATACATAACATGGATGGTCTGTATCCATTCGTCATGACTTTCATGATTTCTTCTTTGGCAATATAGGCACCTCCATTTTTTATTCTAATACCAGTTTTCAAGTAATTAAAATTCCTTCCATAGAGTTCAAAAAATTCTATGAGAAGCATTCCAAGGTTTTCATCAGCTCTTCTGGCATCAATTCTTGGATGCAGCTGTGACACAAATAATTGTTAATTATTAAAAGCAAACATTTGTTAGTTCAACACTATGTGACAAAAAAGTTCTCATTGAAACAGCTGGGTACAATCTCTCCACAGAAGTTTGAACTGAGGGCATTAATACTTCATGTACTGAAAATACTTTCATTTAACCAAGAGGGGGCAGCACTTAAGTAGCATCTGGAGGCCAAAAAATACTCCTACCTTTTCACCTAGCATACGGATAGTTAGTAAATTCCTTTTCCTAAGCCAAAAGCAGTAAGGAGTACTGCATTCTACGTTAAGCCCTAGTTTGTGAAAGGATAATAGCTGATTTTTCCCACAAATTAGAGAGGTTTTAAGGTTTTCAGAAAATGACGAGGTAAGGGAATCTGTCTACCCCAAAATATGGTCTTTTTCTCAGTTTCCCTGTATGTATAATCTACTGCTATATTCCAAATACTCATTTTAACAGTATTGGAATGTGTGGTTCTTTTTCATCACCACAGGCACTGACAGCAACAAACATTTTACCTGGCCACACAGATAGAAAAACCTGATATCACTTATAAAAACATATTGGAGGAAATAAGTCATTAACACATTTATGAATTACCTAAAATATCAGCCAGTTTTCAACATGTCAAAGTCTAACCAACCTACAGGCAATCAGGAAACAGCAGAGGTGTTTAATGTCATAGTCCTAATGAGTCCTCAGAAAGCAACTACCTCCACATTTACTATCAGTGGGCAACAACAACAGGCTTGAACTGCATGTATTACGGCACATTCAGGAAACAGCAGTACAAATGTTCAGACACTGGAACAGGCTGCTTAGGAAGATGATGCAATCCACACAAGAAGGACTGGTAGGGAAAGCAACGCACCACTCCAGAGCTGTTCATAAGGGTCCTGCTGCTGCGTCAGTTCACACTGTAAAGCCTAATTCTCAGAGGCTGAAGGGCAGCCAACACACATACGCCCCAAGTCGCAGCAAGAGCAAGCTGCATGTTGTCAAGAATCACAGGGAACGGCACCATCCCTAGTGGGGGATCAGCACAGAAACCAACATGTTCAAAGATTTCACAAGCAAATAAGAATTAACTTACCTGTAGGAAACTAATTGCCATTAAAATCAGGCTGTAAGAGCTAATTCCACCAGTAAAAACTTCGTTCAAGTCCCTCTGAAGGAGGAACTGTTTTAATACTAAAATCAAATATGGCAGCAAAGAATATTTCTGCAAAACAAAATAGGTTCTATCAAGAGTAATGTCAACTTTTCCAAACAAGAGCTAAACAATTCCAAAAACTTGTCTTCTAGTACAAAGGTGTTATTCAGTAGCATGCTATATAATGTCTTCCTTGAGGGAAAAGAATGCATTTTTGTTCTAGGAACTTCAGAAAAGTAGACTTCAACTCTTTCTTGATCAAACAGTCTATACGTCAAATTGATTTGCCTCTGCCCCAAACAAGAGGATTTTTATATTCTTCCATGAATGCCAGTGCTCATCTGAACAGTACTTTCACTGCAGAGCATAAAGGTAAGCTTGATTTCAAGTACCTTTCCACAGAAAAATTGGTTTTAGGAATTTTGTTTAGTAAGAGAAAATCCATAATCTAACATTACAAACTCAAGTAAGGAAACTTGAATCACCTTTCTTTAAAGAAAAAAATTTATTATCTCAGACCTAGATACAACTGTAAAAGTCCTTTCAGCACATAGTTTTTCCACAAATATCTAGCACTCAAATATTGGGGGAAAAAAAATCTATGCATCATCTATCATTCAATTTACATATTTCCAGTTTCTGATTTATAAAGACCAACATCAAGACTTTTTAAAAAGCTTCCTATCTTTCTACCAACTAATGCACCATTGAATATATATGAAAATATCCATATAGAAAACAGTTACAAATCCACATTTAACTAGTATTAATGAAAACAGTCTTCAGCAATGAGCCTTCAAAAGTCTTAAGCCATACCAAATAGTCAGCTAAGCACCTTAGCACCATTCCTTAATAGTATAGCATAAATTATATGGCAATACCTTCATGTATTCCTTGATAAAGCGAGCTGCCTTCACACCAGTTTCCACATTAAAACTGATGTCAACTTTTACTTCTGTTTCTTGGTCAGTAAGTTTTATTATTGGTACCTGAAAAAAATAAGACAAGGTTTTATGAATCCATCAGCACTGATTCTCCTCTCCAGCTACTGTTAAGATATAGACATAATCAGTCCAAATGAATGTCACATTCAAGACAAAACAAGGGATGGTTTTTGAGAAAGGCCAAGCAAACTTCTGATGTGGTTATGAACATGAACAATCAGGTGACCATAAACATGTACATTCATATTACTTATGATCATGCATGTACCTTCCCAGAGCTATTAGTTATCTACCTCCATAGCCAAAATATCAATGTTGTTTGATGAGACAACTCATTTTAAGTAAATGACTCAATGCTGCTAACAAGGTACATTCTACTCCCATAACCTGCATTCATCTAATCATTCAATGTGCTAAACAGAGATTAGTCTAGCAGAAAAAAGGAAAAGCTGCCTGCTCATTTATCAATATGAAGTGGCTCGCTACAGAGTTGGGTGAAAGCCAGACTGGCTAAATGCAAAGCAGGAATGGCAGCACTTCCTCTTCCAGCAGCAATAAGTCACTAGAAAAATACTAACACGCACAATCTCAGACCACTGCCTTCAAGACAGTATCTTGCAAAATGATATTACAAGCACTACTGTACCCTAAACCTCAACTGATAACTTTATTTTGAATTGAACGTCTTTAATTTACTCTTGATCTG